>JANJGN010000035.1:4157129-4306432 GCA_026770705.1 Isurus oxyrinchus | reverse complement strand
ATCCAGGTAAGAGAGAGAGATAGAGAGGCAGAGTACGATAGGGAGCCAGACACAGAGAGAGAGACCCAGAGAGACAGAGATCCAGAGGGCGAGATAAAAATAGAGAGACAGAGATCCAGCGAGAGATAGAGAGTGAGAACCAGAGTCAGAGACAGAGAGATAAAGAGATCGAGAGAGAGAGAGAGAGGGGAGATCCAGAGAGAGTTTAAGGGATTGTAAAAATAGAGAGAGATCCAAAGCAAGAGAGGGAAAGATCCAGAGAGAGAGAGAGTGGGAGAGCGAAAGATGCAGCAAGAGAGAGCAAGAGATTCAGAAAAACAGACCCAGAGCGATAGAGAGGGTGATCCAGAAAGAAAGATTCAGAGAGAGAGAGAGAGATCCAAAGAGAGACGGATGCAGTGAGAGACAGATAAAGTGATACGGAGAAGGGAGAGATCGAGAAAGATCCAGGGAGGTCGAGAGAGAGAGATACAGAGAGAAAGAAAGAGAGATCCAGAAAGAGAGAGATCCAGAAAGTGAGAGATAAAGAGAGAGTGATCCAGAGAAAGATGGAGAAGAAAGAGAGAGACAGATCCAGAGAGAGAGATCGAGAAAGACATTGATAACCAGAGAGAGATAGGAGAGTGAGATCCAGAGACAGAGAGAGAAAGAGAGAGAGAGAGAGACACAGAGTGATCTAGAGAGAGAGTCAGATAGAGAGAGAGAGAGATAGATGGATCCAGAGAGAGACAGAAGAGGACAATGACAGATCAGGAGAGCAATCTGGAGAGAGAGAGATCGATCCAGAGAGAGATCGAGAGAGAGAGTGAGATCCAGAGAGGGGGAGATTGAGATATTGGGAGAGGACTGAGGACAGGATCCAGCGAGAGATAGAGGGTGAGATCCAGATTCAGAGAGTGAAAGAGTGATAGAGATCCAGAGAAAGAGAGTTATATGAATGGAGAGAGAAAAAATCAAGAGGGAGAGAGAGAATCTAGAGAGAGAGAAAGTGATCCAGAGAGATTCACAGAGAGAGAGAGAAAGGTATTAGAGGAGAGAGTAGGAGATCCAGATAGAAAGAGAGAGAGAGAGAGAGAGAGAGAGAGAACCAGATAGAAAGAGAGAGAGAGAGATTCAGAGCGAGAGAGGGAGAGATCCAGAGAGAGAGTGCAGAAGATCCAGTGCGGAGAGAGAGAGAGAGAGATTCAAAGACACCCAGAGAGATAGAGAGTCTGATCTAGAAAGAGAGATCGAGGAGAAAGATTGAGAAAGATAGATAAATATCCAGAGAGAGATAGAGAGTGAGACAGACACAGAGAGCAAAAAGGGAGAGAGAGAGTTCCACGGAGAGACATCCAGTGAGAGAGAGAGAGGGATATCCAGCGAGAGAGAGAGAGATATGCAGAGAGCGAGTGGTCCAAAGAAAGAGACACCAGGGACAGCGAGAGAGGGATAGCGAGAAAGAGAGAGAGAGACAGAGACAGAGATAGAGACAGAGAGAGAGAAAGAGAATCAGGTAGAGAGAGAGAGAGAGTGATCCAGAGAGGAGAGTTCCAAAGAGAGAGAGACAGGGAGAGATAGGAGAGGCAGAGAGAGAAAGGGAGCCAGATCCAGGGAGAGGGAAAGAGATGGAGCGAGAGAGAGAGAGAGAGGAAGAAATCCAGAGAGAGAGAGTGATCCAGGGAAATTCAGAGAGAGAGAGGCTGTTATCCAGAGTGAGAGTAGGAGATCCAGATAGAAATAGAGAGAGTGAGAGAGATCCAGAGCGAGAGAGGGAGAGATCCATGGAGAGAGAGAGCAAGAGATTCAAAGAGACCCAGAGAGATAGAGGGTCTGTTCCAGAAAGAGAGAGAGACAGAGAGAGAGAGATCCAGAGAGAGGCAGATAAAGAAATATTGGGAGAGACTGAGAGATCCTGAGAGAGCGAGAAGATATATCCAGCGAGAGATAGTGAGATCCAGAGTCAGAGATAGAAAGAGAGAGAGATATCCAGAGAGAGGCAGATAGAGAGATATTGGGAGAGACTGAGAGAGGTCCAGAGAGATAGATCCAGCGAGTGATAGTGAGCTCCAGAGTCAGAGAAAGAGAGAGAGAGATCCAAGAGAGAGAGAGAGAGGTGGAGAGATTCATAGACACCAGAGAGATAGAGTGTGATCCATAAAGAGAGATCAAGAGAGAGAGAGATCCAGAAAGAGAGTGATCCAGAGAGATTCAGAGAGAGAGATGAATCCAGAGTGAGAATAGGAGATCCAGAGAGAAAAAGAGAGAAATATCCAGAGAATGTCAGAGAAAGAGGGAGAGAGATCCAGAGCGAGAGAGGGAGATTTCCAGAGAGAGAGCGAAAGATCGAGCGGGAGATTCAAAGACACCTAGAGAGATTGAGAGTCTAACCCAGAAGGAGAAATCCAGAGATAGATCGAGAAAGATAGAGAAATATCCAGAGAGAGATAGAGAGTGAGATCCAGTGAGAGGGAGATCCAGAGAGAGAGCTCCAGTGAGAGAGAGAGAGTGATTGCAGAGAGAGAGAGAGAGTGATGCAGAGAGAGAGAGAGAGTGATGCAGAGAGAGAGAGAGAGTGATGCAGAGAGAGAGAGAGAGTGATCCAGAGAGAGAGAGAGTGATCCAGAGAGAGAGAGAGTGATCCAGAGAGAGAGAGAGAGAGAGTGATCCAGAGAGAGAGAGAGAGAGTGATCCAGAGAGAGAGACTCCAGCGAGAGAGAGAGAAAGAGATCCAGGTAGAGAGAGAGAGAGATGCAGATAGAGAAAGAGAGAGAGAGAGAGAGAGAGATCCAGACAGCGGGATCAGAGAGAGAGAGAGAGAGACAGGATAGAGAGGCTAGAGAGACAGAGGAAGATAGGGAGCCAGACCCAGAGAGAGAGAGAGAGAGAGTGAGATCCAACGAGAGAGATGGGGGGATCCAGAGAGAGAGACAGAAAGATAGAGAGGGACAAGGGTGAGAGATAGAGAGGCAGAGGGAGATAGGGGAGCCAGACTCAGAGAGAGGGTGATCCAGAGAGAGAGAGAGATCAGAGAGAGAGAAAGAGAGAGCGAGAGAGATCCAGAGAGAGAGAGAGAGAGATCCAGAGAGAGAGAGAGAGAGATCCAGAGAGAGAGAGAGAGAGATCCAGAGAGAGAGAGAGAGAGAGATCCAGAGAGAGAGAGAGAGAGATCCAGAGAGAGAGAGAGAGAGATCCAGAGAGAGAGAGAGAGAGAGATCCAGAGAGAGAGAGAGAGAGATCCAGAGAGTGTCAGAGTGAGAAATCCAGAGAGTGAGAGATAAATAGAGAGACCTGCGAGAGATAGACAGTGTAGACAGTGAGATCCAGAGTCAGAGAGAGTAAGAGAGAGAGATCCAGACAGAGAGGGAGACATGGAGAGAGAGAGAGAGAGAGAGAGAGAGAGAGGAAGAGATCCAGAGAGAGAGAGAGAGGGGGAGAGATCCGGAGGAGAGAGAGGGAAAGATCCAGAGAGAGAGAGAGACAGACAGACAGACAGATGAAGTGAGAGGGAGTGAGAGATTCAGAGAAACAGATCCAGAGAGATGGAGAGAGAGAGAGAGATCCAGAAAGAGAGATCCAGAGAGAGAGGTCTAGAGAGAGACGGATGCAGTAAGAGACATATAGAGAGGAGTGATAAGGAGAGAAGGAGGGACCGAGAGAGATCCAAAGAGATCTAGAGAGAGAGAGATCCAGAGAGAGGAACAGAGAGAAAAAGATCAGAGAGTGACAGAGAGAGAGAGAGAGAGAGAGAGAGAGAAGAGAGAGAGCGAGAGAGAGAGAGCGAGAGCGAGAGCGAGAGCGAGAGAGAGAGATCCAGAGAGTGAGACAAATAGAGAGACAGGGAGAAAGAGAGATAGAGAGAGAGATACAGAGCAGAGTGGGAGAGATCAAGAGAGAGACAGAGCAAACGATCCAGCGAGAGAGAGAGCGAGAGATTCAAAGATACCCAGAGGGATAGAGGGTCTCACCCAGAAGGAGAAATCCAGAGAGAGATCTAGAAAGGTAGATATATATCCAGAGTGAGATCCAGTGAGAGAGATCCAGAGAGAGTGACATCCAGTGGGATGCACAGAGAGAGTGGTCTAGAGAGAGACAGTCCAGCTAGAGAGAGAGAGATCCAGAGAGAGAGAGAGAGCAAGAGATTCAAAGAGACCCAGAGAGATAAAGGGTTTGATCCTGAAAGAGAGAGAGAGAGAGAGAGAGAGAGAGGCAGATAGAGAGATATTGGGAGGGGACTGAGATTCAGATAGAGAGGCAGAGGGAGATAGGGAGCCAGATCCAGAGGATAGATCCAGTGAGAGATAATGAGATCCATAGTCAGAGATAGAAAGAGAGAGAGATCCAGAGAGAGGCTATAGGGAGATATTGGGAGAGCCTGAGAGAGATCCAGAGAGATAGATCCAGTGAGAGATAATGAGAACCAGAGGTCAGAGAGGGAAAGAGAGAGAGAGAAATCCAGAGAGAGAGAGAGAGGAGAGAGAGAGATGGACAGAGAGGGAGAGAAAGAAATCCAGAAAGAGGGGGGGAGAGATTCAAAGAGACCCAGAGAGATAGAGTGTGATCCATAAAGAGAGGTCGAGAGGTCGAGAGAGAGAGAGAGATCCAGAGAGAGATAGTGATCCAGAGAGATTCAGAGAGAGATGAATCCATAGTGAGAATAGGAGATCCAGAGAGAAAAAGAGAGAAAGATCCAGAGAATGACAGAAAGAGAGAGAGAGAGAGAGAGAGAGAGATAGATCCGGAGTGAGAGAGGGAGATTTCCAGAGAGAGAGAGAGAGAGAGCAAAAGATCCAGCAAGAGAGAGCGAGAGATTCAAAGACACCTAGAGAGATAGAGAATCTGACCCAGAAGGAGAGATGCCGAGGGAGATTGAAAAAGATAGACAAATATCCAGAGTGAGATAGAGAGTGAGATCCAGTGAGAGGGAGATCCAGAGAGAGAAAGAGAGAGAGTTCCAGTGAGAGAGATGCAGGGAGAGAGTGGTCCAGAGAGAGAATCTCCAGCGAGAGACAGAGAGAGAGACTCCGGAGAGAGAGAGAGAGACAGGGAAAGGGAGATAGAGAGGCAGAGGGAGATAGGGAGCCAGACCCAGAGAGAGAGAGATTCAGAGAGAGAGAGAGTGGGATCAAGAGAGAGAAAGAGAGAGATCCAGAGAGTGAGAGATAAATAGAGAGAGTGAGATCAGTGAGAGAGATCCAGAGAGGAGTGACATCCAGTGGGATGCACAGAGAGAGTGGTCTAGAGAGAGACAGTCCAGCTAGAGAGAGAGAGAGAGAGAGATCCAGAGAGAGAGAGAGAGCAAGAGATTCAAAGAGACCCAGAGAGATAAAGGGTTTGATCCTGAAAGAGAGAGAGAGAGAGAGAGAGAGAGAGAGGCAGATAGAGAGATATTGGGAGGGACTGAGATTCAGATAGAGAGGCAGAGGGAGATAGGGAGCCAGATCCAGAGATAGATCCAGTGAGAGATAATGAGATCCATAGTCAGAGATAGAAAGAGAGAGAGATCCAGAGAGAGGCTATAGGGAGATATTGGGAGAGCCTGAGAGAGATCCAGAGAGATAGATCCAGTGAGAGATAATGAGAACCAGAGTCAGAGAGGGAAAGAGAGAGAGAGAAATCCAGAGAGAGAGAGAGATGGACAGAGAGGGAGAGAAAGAAATCCAGAAAGAGGGGGGGGGGAGGAGATTCAAAGAGACCCAGAGAGATAGAGTGTGATCCATAAAGAGAGGTCGAGAGAGAGAGAGAGATCCAGAGAGAGATAGTGATCCAGAGAGATTCAGAGAGAGATGAATCCATAGTGAGAATAGGAGATCCAGAGAGAAAAAGAGAGAAAGATCCAGAGAATGACAGAAAGAGGAGAGAGGAGAGAGAGATAGATCCGGAGTGAGGAGAGGGAGATTTCCAGAGAGAGAGAGAGAGAGAGAGCAAAAGATCCAGCAAGAGAGAGCGAGAGATTCAAAGACACCTAGAGAGATAGAGAATCTGACCCAGAAGGAGAGATGCCGAGGGAGATTGAAAAAGATAGACAAATATCCAGAGTGAGATAGAGAGTGAGATCCAGTGAGAGGGAGATCCAGAGAGAGAAAGAGAGAGAGTTCCAGTGAGAGAGATGCAGGGAGAGAGTGGTCCAGAGAGAGAATCTCCAGCGAGAGACAGAGAGAGAGACTCCGGAGAGAGAGAGAGAGACAGGGGAAAGGGAGATAGAGAGGCAGAGGGAGATAGGGAGCCAGACCCAGAGAGAGAGAGATTCAGAGAGAGAGAGGAGTGGGATCAAGAGAGAGAAAGAGAGAGATCCAGAGAGTGAGAGATAAATAGAGAGAGTGAGATCCAGCGAGAGAGAGAGGGGGATCCAGAGAGAGAGAGAAAGATAGAGAGGGACTAGGAGTGAGAGATGGAGAGGCAGAGGGAGATAGGGAGCCAGACCCAGAGAGAGAGAGAGAGAGAGAGAGTGATCCAGACAGAGAGAGTGAGAGAGAGAGCGAGAGAGATCCAAAGAGAGGGGATCCAGAGAGAGAGAGAGAGAGAAAGAGAGGGATAGGGAGATAGAGAGGCAGAGGGAGATAGGGAGCCAGACCCAGAGAGAGAGAGAGAGAGAGAGAGAGAGAGAGAGAGTGATCCAGACAGAGAGAGAGTGAGGGAGAGAGCGAGAGGAGATCCAAAGAGAGGGATCCAGAGAGAGTGAGAGAGAGAGAGTGATCCAGACAGAGAGAGAGGTGAGAGAGAGAGCGAGAGAGATCCAAAGAGAGGGATCCAGAGAGAGAGAGAGAGAGAGAGGGGGGGGGGGATAGGGAGATAGAGAGGCAGAGGGAGATAGGGAGCCAGACCCAGAGAGAGAGAGATCCAGAGAGAGAGAGAGAGTGGGATCAAGAGAGAGAGAGAGAGAGATCCAGTGAGTGAGAGATAAATAGAAAGAGAGAGATCCAGAGAGAGAGAGAGAGAGAGAGAGATCCAGAGAGAGGGCTATAGAGAGATATTGGGGAGAGACTGAGAGAGATCTAGAGAGATAGATCCAGTGAGAGATAATGAGAACCAGAGTCAGAGAGGGAAAGAGAGAGAGAGAGATGGACAGAGAGGGAGAGAAAGGAAATCCAGAGAGGAGGGGGGGAGAGATTCAAAGGAGACCCAGAGAGATAGAGTGTGATCCATAAAGAGAGGTCAAGAGAGAGAGAGAGAGAGATCCAGAGAGAGAGATAGTGATCCAGAGAGATTCAGACAGAGATGAATCCATAGTGAGAATAGGAGATCCAAAGAGAGAAAGATCCAGAGAATGACAGAGAGAAAGAGAGAGAGAGAGAGAGAGATCCAGAGTCAGAGAGGGAGATTTCCAGAGAGAGAGAGAGCAAAAGATCCAGCAAGAGAGAGGCGAGAGATTCAAAGACACCTAGAGAGATAGAGAGTCTGACCCAGAAGGAGAGATGCCGAGAGAGATCGAAAAAGATAGACAAATATCCAGAGTGAGATAGAGAGTGAGATCCAGTGAGAGGGAGATCCAGAGAGAGAGAGAGATCCAGAGAGAGAGAGAGAGGAGTTCCAGTGAGAGAGATGCAGGGAGAGAGTGGTCCAGAGGGAGAGATTCCAGCGAGAGACAGAGCGAGAGAGAGACTCCGGAGAGAGAGAGAGAGACAGGGAAAGGGAGATAGAGAGGCAGAGGGAGATAGGGAGCCAGACCCAGAGAGAGAGAGAGAGAGAGATTCAGAGAGAGAGAGAAAGAGAGAGATCCAGAGAGTGAGAGATAAATAGAGAGAGTGAGATCCAGCGAGAGAGAGAGGGAGATCCAGAGAGAGAGAAAGATAGAGAGGGACTAAGAGTGAGAGATGGAGAGGCAGAGGGAGATAGGGAGCCAGACCCAGAGAGAGAGAGAGAGAGAGAGAGAGTGATCCAGAGAGAGAGAGAGAGAGAGAGAGATCCAAAGAGAGGGATCCAGAGAGAGAGAGAGAGAGAGAGAGGGGGGGGAAAGGGAGATAGAGAGGCAGAGGGAGATAGGGAGCCAGACCCAGAGAGAGAGAGAGATCCAGAGAGAGAGAGTCGGATCAAGAGAGAGAGAGAGATCCAGTGAGTGAGAGATAAATAGAGAGAGTGAGATCCAGCGAGAGAGAGATCCAGAGAGTGTCAGAGAGAGAGAGATCCAGAGAGAGAGAGATCCAGAGAAAGCAAGTGATCCAGAGAGGTTCAGAGAGAGTGAGAGATCCAGAGGGTGAGAGTTAAATAGAGACGGAGATCCAGCGAGAGATAGACAGTGAGATCCAGAGTCAGTGAGAGAAAGAAAGAGAGATCAAGAGAGTGAGAGATAAATAGAGAGACCGAGATCCAGCGAGAGATAGACAGTTAGATCCAGAGTCAGAGAGAGAAAGAGAGAGAAATCCAGACAGAGAGAGAGGCATGGAGAGAGAGAGAGAGATAAAGAGATCCAGAGAGAGAGAGAGATCCAGAGAGAGAGAGAGAGAGAGAGAGTGATCCAGAGAATTCAGAGGGCGACCTATCCTGACAGAGTTTAGGAGATCCAGATAGAAAGAGAGAGAGAGATCAGAAGAAAGAGAGGGAAAGATCCAGAGAGAGAGAGAGATCCAGTGAGAGATCGAGAGATGCACAGAGAGAGCGGTCTAGAGAGAGAGAGTCCAGCTAGAGAGAGAGTAAGAGATCCAGGTCGATAGAGAGAGAGAGAGAGATCCAGAGAGAGAGAGAGAGAGAGAGAGAGAGAGAGAGAGTCTGATCCTGAGAGAGAGAGAGATCCAGAGAGAGGCAGATAGTGAGATATTGGGAGAGACTGAGATTCAGATAGAGAGGCAGAGGGGAAAAGGGAGTCAGATCCAGAGAGAGCCAGAGAGATAGATCCAGTGAGAGATAATGAGATCGAGTCAGAGATAGAAAGAGAGAGAGAGAGAGAGATCCAGAGAGAGGCAGATAGAGAGATATTGGGAGAGACAGAGAGATCCAGAGAGATCGATCCAATGAGAGATAGTGAGAACCAGAGTCAGAGAAGGAAATAGAGAGAGAGATCAAAGCAAGAGAGGGAAAGATCCAGAGAGAGAGACCGAAAGATCCAGCAAGAGAGAGCCGGAGAGAACAGACCCAGAGAGATCCAGAGAGAGAGAGAGAGAGAGATCCAGAGAGAGAGAGAGATCCAGAGAGAGAGAGAGAGATCCAGAGAGAGAGAGAGATCCAGAGAGAGAGAGAGAGAGATCCAGAGAGAGAGAGAGAGATCCAGAGAGAGAGAGATCCAGAGAGAGAGAGATCCAGAGACAGAGAGATCCCGAGAGAGAGAGAGAGAGATCCAGAGAGAGAGAGAGAGATCCAGAGAGAGAGAGAGAGAGATCCAGAGAGAGAGAGAGAGATCCAGAGAGAGAGAGAGAGGGTCCAGAGAGAGAGAGAGAGAGATCCAGAGAGAGAGAGAGATCCAGAGAGAGAGAGAGAGAGAGAGAGATCCAGAGAGAGAGAGAGAGATCCAGAGAGAGAGAGAGATCCAGAGAGAGAGAGAGATCCAGAGAGAGAGAGAGAGAGAGATCCAGAGAGAGAGAGAGAGAGAGATCCAGAGAGAGAGAGAGAGAGAGATCCAGAGAGAGAGAGAGAGATCCAGAGAGAGAGAGAGAGAGAGAGAGATCCAGAGAGAGAGAGAGATCCAGAGAGAGAGAGAGATCCAGAGAGAGAGAGAGATCCAGAGAGAGAGAGAGAGAGATCCAGAGAGAGAGAGAGATCCAGAGAGAGAGAGAGATCCAGAGAGAGAGAGAGATCCAGAGAGAGAGAGAGAGAGAGATCCAGAGAGAGAGAGAGATCCAGAGAGAGAGAGAGATCCAGAGATCCAGAGAGAGAGAGAGATCCAGAGAGAGAGAGAGAGAGAGAGATCCAGAGAGAGAGAGAGAGAGAGATCCAGAGAGAGAGAGAGATCCAGAGAGAGAGAGAGAGAGAGATCCAGAGAGAGAGAGAGAGATCCAGAGAGAGAGAGAGATCCAGAGAGATCCAGAGAGAGAGAGAGAGATCCAGAGAGAGAGAGAGAGATCCAGAGAGAGAGAGAGATCCAGAGAGAGAGAGAGAGATCCAGAGACAGAGATCCAGAGAGAGAGAGAGAGAGATCCAGAGAGAGAGAGAGAGAGAGAGATCCAGAGAGAGAGAGAGAGAGATCCAGAGAGAGAGAGAGAGAGAGATCCAGAGAGAGAGAGAGAGATCCAGAGAGAGAGAGAGAGAGAGATCCAGAGAGAGAGAGAGAGATCCAGAGAGAGAGATCCAGAGAGAGAGAGAGAGATCCAGAGAGAGAGAGAGAGATCCAGGAGAGAGAGAGAGAGAGAGAGATCCAGAGAGAGAGAGAGAGATCCAGAGAGAGAGAGAGAGATCCAGAGAGAGAGAGAGAGATCCAGAGAGAGAGAGAGAGAGATCCAGAGAGAGAGAGAGAGAGAGAGAGAGAGAGATCCAGAGAGAGAGAGAGGAGAGAGAGAGATCCAGAGAGAGAGAGAGAGATCCAGAGAGGAGAGAGAGAGAGAGATCCAGAGAGAGAGAGAGATCCAGAGAGAGAGAGAGAGAGATCCAGAGAGAGAGAGAGAGAGAGTCCAGAGAGAGAGAGAGAGATCCAGAGAGATCCAGAGAGAGAGAGAGAGATCCAGAGAGAGAGAGAGATCCAGAGAGAGAGAGAGATCCAGAGAGAGAGATCCAGAGAGAGAGAGAGAGAGATCCAGAGAGAGAGAGATCCAGAGAGAGAGAGAGATCCAGAGAGAGAGAGATCCAGAGAGAGAGAGATCCAGAGAGAGAGAGAGAGATCCAGAGAGAGAGAGAGAGATCCAGAGAGAGAGATCCAGAGAGAGAGAGAGAGATCCAGAGAGAGAGAGAGAGATCCAGAGAGAGAGAGAGAGATCCAGAGAGAGAGAGATCCAGAGAGAGAGAGATCCAGAGAGAGAGAGATCCAGAGAGAGAGAGATCCAGAGAGAGAGAGATCCAGAGAGAGAGAGATCCAGAGAGAGAGATCCAGAGAGAGAGATCCAGAGAGAGAGATCCAGAGAGAGAGATCCAGAGAGAGCCAGATGCAGTGAGAGACATATAGAGAGAGTGATATATGGAGAGAGGGAGGTATCGAGAGAGATCCAGAGAGTTTAACAGAGAGAGAGATCCAGAGAGAGAAACAGAGAGATATCAATTGAGAGATAGAGATCCAGAGTGACAGAGAGGGTGATCCAGAGAGAGAGAGAGAGTGATTCAGAGGAGAGAGGGATTCAAAGAGACACAGAGAAATAAAGAGTCTGATCCAGAAAGAGAGATCCAGAGAGAGAGAGAGATTCAGAGAGAGAGAGAGTGATCCAGAGACATTCAGAGAGAGAGAGGTATTCAGAGTGAGAGTAGGAGATCCAGATAGAAAAAGAGAGAGAGAAAGATCCAGAGAGAGTGAGAGATCCAGAGTGTGAGATATAAATAGAGAGGCAGATAGAAAGAGAGGGTGAGATCCAGAGAGAGTGAGCGAAAGCATGAGAGATTCAAAGACACCCAGAGAGATAGAGAGTCTGACCCAGAAGGAGAAATCCAGAGAGAGATCGAGAAAAAATAGATACATATCCAGAGAGAGATAGCGAGTGAGACCAGTGAGAGAGAGACATGGGGAGAGAGAGATCCAGTGAGAGAAAGAGAGATGCAGAGAGAGAGAGTGGTCCAGAGAGAGAGACTCCAGCGTGTGAGAGAGAGAGAGTGAGAGAGAGAAAGAGATCCAGGTAGAGAGAGAGTGATCCAGAGAGAGGGGGAGAGATCCAGAGAGTTTCAGAGAGAGAGAGAGAGAGAGAGAGACCAAGAGAGTGAGAGATAAATAGTGAGACCGAGATGCAGCAAGAGATAGAGAGTGAGATCCAGAGTCAGAGAGATAAAGAGAGAGAGAGCTCCAGAGAAAGAGAGTGATACAGAGAGATTCAGAAAGAGATGTTTCCTGAGAGGGTTTAGGAGACCCAGAGAGAAAGAGAGAGAGAGAGATCCAAAGCGAGAGAGGGAAAGATCCAAAGAGAGAGAGATCAAAATACCCAGCGAGACAGAGCGAGAGATTCAGAGAAACCGACCCAGAGAGATAGAGAGAGTGAACCAGAAAGAGAGTTCCAGAGAGAGAGAGAGAAAGATCCAAAGAGACGGATGCAGTGAGAGACAGATAGAGAGAGTGATTCGGAGAGGGGGTGGGGGTGGAGAGAGATCCAGAGAGAGAGAGAGAGAGAGAGAGTGATCCAGAGCGATTCAGAGAGAGATATCCAGAGTGAGAGCAGTAGAACCAGATAGAAAAGGAGAGAGAGAATTGACAGAGAGGGAGAATGAGATCCAGAGAGTGAGAAATAAATAGAGAGACAGATAGAAAGAGAGTGTGAGATCCAGAGCAAGAGAGGGAGAGTTCCAGAGAGAGAGCAAAAAATCCAGTGAGAGAGAGCGAGAGATTCAAAGACACCCAGAGAGATAGAAAATCTGATGCAGAAAGAGAGATCCAGTGATAGATCATGTAAGATAGATACAAATCCAGAGACAGATAGAGAGTGAGATCCAGTGAGAGAGAGATCCACAGAGAGAGAGTGGTCCAGGGAGAGAGTCTCCAAGGAGACAGAGAGACAGAGAGAGAGAAAGAGATCCAGGTAGAGAGAGAGAGAGATAGAGAGGCAGAGGAAGATAGGAAGCCAGACACAGAGAGAGAGAGAGAGAGAGATCCAGAGAGAGAAAGATCCAGAGAGTGAGAGATAAATAGAGAGACAGCGATCCAGTGAGAGATAGAGAGTGAGATCCAGAGTCAGAGTGTGAGAGAGAGAGAGAGAGAGAGAGAGAGAGAGAGAGAGGGAGATCCAGAGAGAGAGAGATTCAGAGACTGAAGTATCCAGATAGAGTTAATGAGATAGTAAAAAGAGAGAGAGATCCAAAGCGAGGTGGAAAGATCCAGAGAGAGAAAGAGAGAGCGAAAGATGCAGCGAAAGAGAGTGAGAGATTCAGAGAAACAGACCCAGAGAGATAGAGAGAGTGATCCAGAAACAGAGATTCAGTGAGAGAGAGAGATCCAAAGAGAAACAGATGCAGTGAGAGACAGATAGAGAAAGTGATACAGAGAAGGGAGAGATCGAGAGAGATCCAGGGAGATCAAGAGAGAGAGAGAGAGATACAGAGAGAAAGAGAGAGAGATCCAGAAAGAGAGAGATCCTGAAAGTGTGAGATGAAGAGAGAGAGATCCCGAGGGAGAGAGGGATCAAGCGAGAGAAATCCAGAGAGAGAAAGATGGAGAAGAAAGAGAGAGACAGATCCAGAGAGAGATCGAGATAGAGAGTGAGATCCAGAGACAGAGAGAGAAAGAGAGAGAGAAAGGGGGAGACAGAGTGATCTAGAGAGAGAGAGACAAAGTGATCCAGAGAGAGAGAGAGTCAGATAGAGAGAGAGAGAGAGAGAGATAGAGGGATCCAGAGAGAGACGGAAGAGGACAAATAAAAGATAGGGAGAGCAATCTGGAGAGAGAGAGATCGATCTAGAGAGAGAGAGAGAGTGAGATCCAGAGAGGGGGAGATAGAGATATTGTGAGAAACTGAGAGAGATCCAGAGAGATCAAAAGAGAGAGAGATCCAGCGAGATATAGAGGGTGAGATCCAGATTCAAAGAGAGATAGAGATCCAGAGAAAGAGAGTGATATGAATGGAGAGAGAAAAAAATCAAGAAGGAGAGAGAGAGATCCAGAGAGACAGCGTGATCCAGAGAGATTCAGAGAGAGATCGAGAAAGGTAGATAAATATCCAGAGAGAGATAGAGAGTGAGATCCAGACACAGAGAGCAAAAGGGAGAGAGAGAGAGAGATCCAGAGAGAGAGGGAGAGTGATCCAGAGAGAGAGGGAGAGATTCAAAGAGACCCAGAGCGATAGTGTGTGTGATCCAGAAAGAGAGAGAGATCCAGAGAGAGAGAGAGTAATGCAGAGAGATTCAGAGAGGGAGAGGTGTCCAGGGTGAGAGTAGGAGATCCAGATAGAAGGAGAGAAAGAGAGAGATCCAGAGCAGAGATGGAGAGATCCAGAGAGAGAGAGTGAAAGATCCAGCAAGAGAGAGCGAGAGATTCAAAGACACCCAGAAGGAGAGATCCAGAGAGAAAGAGAGATAAATATCCAGAGAGAAATAGAGAGTGAGATCCAGTGAGACAGAGGTCCAGAGAGAGGGAGATCCAGTGATAGAGAGAGACGCAGAGA
Organism: Isurus oxyrinchus; assembly: GCA_026770705.1. Taxonomy (NCBI): domain Eukaryota; kingdom Metazoa; phylum Chordata; class Chondrichthyes; order Lamniformes; family Lamnidae; genus Isurus; species Isurus oxyrinchus. Next base: position 4,292,300 of record JANJGN010000035.1, on the reverse strand, counting down.
GAGAGTGGTCCAGTGAGAGAAACACCAGTGAGAGATAGATAGAGAGAGAGATCCAGGTAGTGAAAAAGAGAGATCCTGAGAGAGAGAGAGGGAGATCCAGAGAGAGGGATCCAGATAGAGAGAGAGAGAGAGAGAGAGACAGGGAGAGAGAGATAGAGAGGCAGAGGGAGATAGGGAGCCAGACTCAGAGAGAGAGTGATCTTTATTTATTCATGAGATGTCGGCATCACTAGCTAGGCCAAAATTTAATGCCCATCTCTAATTGCCCTTGAGAACATTATTTCAGAGTGCATTTAAGAATCAACTACATTACTGTGGGCCTGGAATCACATGTAGGCCAAACCAGATTTCCTTGCCTAAAGGACATTAGCGAATCAGATGTTTTTTTACAACCATCGACAATGATCTCCTAGTCATCATTGGACATTTAATTTCAGATTTTTTTATTGAATTCTAATTACATCTGCCATGGTGGAATTCAAAACTCCATCCCCAGAGCTTTACACAGGGCCTCTGGGTTGCTAATTTGGTGACAATACCTCAAAGGTAGTGTACTCAGGGTTACTACCAGTGCCACGTGCTACTCAGAGTAAAAATAGCAGGATGTACCGAATGAATACATTGCTGAGGAGGTGGTGTGGCGGGGAGGGTTTCAGATTCCTGGGACATTGGGACTGGCTCTTGGGAAGGTGGGATCAGTACAAACTGGACGGGTTACACCTGGTCAGGACTGGGACTGATATCCGAGGAGGAATATTCGCCAGAGCGGTTGGGGAGAGTTTAAACTAAAATGGCAGGGGGTATGGGAACCTATGCAAGGAGTCAGAGGATGGAGAATCAAGGACAAGAACAAAAGACAGAAAGGGGAATAAGAAAAGTGATAGGCAGAGAAATCAAGGGAAATAATCAAACAGGGCCTCAGTGAAAAATAGTGGGAACGGGACAAATAATGCTATAAAGACAGGCCTTCAGACTTTGTGCCTTAATGCAAGGAGCATTCGCAATAAAGTGGATAAATTAACCTCGCAAATAAATGTAAACAGGGCATGATATAGTCAGGATTACGGAGACATAGCTGCAGGGTGACCAGCGATGGGAACTGAACATCAAAGGGTATTCAATATTTAGTAAGGGCAAGCAGAAAGGGAAAGGCGGTGGAGTTGCTTTGTGGTTAAGGAGGAAATTAACACAATAGGGAGGAATGATATTAGCTCCGACAATGTGGAATCTGTATGGGTAGTGCTGAGAAACACTAAGGGGCAAAAAGCGTTTGTGGGGGTTGTATATAGACCCCAAAACTGTAGTGGTGGTGTTAGGAATGGCATTAAACTGTAAATTAGAGATGCACACAATAAATGAACATCTATAATTATGGGTGACTTTAATCTGCATATAGGTTGGGCAAATCACATTAGTAACTGTACCGTAGAGGAGGAATTCCTGGAGTGTATACAGGATGGTTTTCTGGACCAATACATTGAGGAACCAACTAGAGAGCAGACCATACTCCAAGACTGGGTATTGTGTAATGAGAAATTGGTAATCTAGTTGTGTGAGGCCCCTTGGAGATAAGCAGCCATAATATGATAGAATTCTTCGTCAAGATGGAGAGTGATGTAGTTGATTATGAGACTATGGTCCTGAATCTTGATAAAGGAAACTACCCTGGCATCAGGCACGTCTTGGCTATGATGCATTGGGAAAAGTTACTTAAAGGGATGATGGTGGATAGGCAATGGCAGACTTTCAAAGAGCACATGGGTGAACTGTAATAATTGTTTATTCCTGCCTGGCACAAAAGTAAAACAGGAAAGGTGGCCAAACCATGGCTCACAAGAGAAATTAGAGATAGTGTTAGATCCAAGGAAGAGGCATACACATTGGCCAGAAAAAACAACAGGCCTGAGGATTGAGAAGTTTAGAAACCTGCAAAGGAGGACCCAGGTATTGATTAAGCAGGGGAATATAGCCTATGAGAGTAAGCTTACGGGATCATAAAAACTGACTATAAAGTTTTATATAGGTATGTGAAGAGAAAAGGATTGGTGAAGACAAATGTAACTCCATTACAGTCAGAAACAGGAATTTGTATTGGGGCACAAAGAAATGGCTGACCAACTAAATACGTACTTTGGTTCTTTCTTCACAAAGGAGGACAGAAATAACATACCAGAAATGTTGGGTATCACAGTGTTTAGTGAGAGGGAGGAACTGAAAGAAATCAGTATTAGTAGGGAAATGATGTTGGGTAAATTGATGGGATTGAAAGCTGATAAATCCCCAAGGCCTGTTAATCTACATCACAGAGTACTTAAGGAAGAGGCCATAGAAATAATGGATGCATTGACGGTCATCTTCAGAGATTCTATAGGCTCTGAAATAATTCGTACAGATTGGGGGGGTAGCTAATGTAACCCCACCATTTAAAAAGGGAGGCAGAGAGAAAGCAGGAAATTATAGACCAGTCTGCCTGGCATCAATCGTGGGGAAATTCTAGAGTCCATTATAAATGATTTAATAGCTGAGCACTTGGAAAACAGTGGCAGGATCGGACAGAGTCAGCATCGATTTACGAAAGGGAATTCATGCTTGCCAAATGTACTGGAAATTTTCAAGAATGTAACAAGTGAGGTTGATAAGGGGGAGCAAGTGGATTTGGTTTATTTGGACTTTCAGAAAGCTTTCGACAAAGTCGCATATAAGTGATTAGAGTGTAAAATTAAAGCGCATGGGATTGGAGGTCGTGCATTGAGGTGGATAGAAATCTGTATGGCAGACAGGAAACAATGGTCAGGAATAAACGGGTTTTTTTCCAAATGGCAGGCAGTGACTAGTGGGGTACCGCAAGGATCGGTGCTAGGACCCCAGCAATTCGCAATATGTATTAATGATTTAGATGCGGGAACTAAGTGTAATATCTCCAAATTTGCAGATGACACAGAGCGGGGTGGGAGGGTGAGGAGGATGCAGATGTGCTTCAGTGTGACTTGAACAAGCTGAGTGAGTGGGCAAATGTATGGCAGCTGCTGGATAATGTGGATACATGTGAGGTTGTCCACTTTGGTAGCAAGAACAGATAGGCAGATTATTATCTGAGTGGCTATAAATTGAGAGAGGGGAATGTACAACCAGACCTGGGCACTCTCATATACCAGTCGCTGAAGGTAAACATGCAGGTTCGGCATGTGGTAAAGAATGCAAATGGTATGTTGGACTTGATAGCAAGAGGATTTGAAGACAGGATCAAGCGTGCCTCGTTGCAATTATACAGGGCCTTGGTGAGACCACACCTGGAATTTTGTGCGCAGTTTTGTTCTCCATATCTGAAAAAGCATATCTTGCTTTAGAGGGAGTGTAGCAAAGGTTTACCAGACTGATTTCTGGGATGGCGGGACTGACATATGAGGAGAGATTGAGTCAGTTAGGATTATATTTGCTGGAGTTCAGAAGAATGAGGAGGGATCTCACAGGTAACTATAAAATTCAATCAGGGCTAGACAGGGTAGATGCAGCAAGGATGATCCCAATAGATGGAGAGTCCAGAACCAGGGGTCACAGTCTGAGGATACGGGGTGGACAATTTAGGACTGAGGTGAGGGGAAATTTCTTCGCCCAGAGAGTGATGAGCCTGTGGAATTTGCCACTATGGAAAGTAGTTCCGGCCAACCAAAACATTGTACGTTTTCAAGAAGGAGTTAGATATAGGTCTTGGGGCAAAAGCGATCAAACGATTTAGGGAGAAAGCAGGAGCAGGCTATTGATTTGGATGATCAGCCATGATTATAATGAATGGTGTAGTAGGATCGATGGGCCGAATGGCCTACTCCTGCTCCTAGTTTCTATGTTCCCCTGTTTCCCTGTAATACCACTGCGCCACCGCAGTTAAAGAAGACTTCATGAATAGGATAAAGTTTACTGTGTTTTAACACAGTCGACCCAGTGCTGCCTTGTGTGAAGACAGATCTCTACTCCCAGTAGATGTCTGAAGGTTCTCACTGACAGCGATTCAGCATGGAGGAGAACAGAGCCAAATCAAGCCTTGGGATCTTCCTCTCGCCTCAACATCTTGGGTTTCCAAACACATACAAATTAATCTGAAATGAAAATTCCTAGCTGGATATTAATAACCACACTGTATTTCAACCAAGGCAAGGTGAGCATGAGTTGGGCAGTTTTCCCCTACTCGGTTTTTCCCAACTAAGTTCAAAAAGCTTATTCCAAACATAAAACTCATCTTTTTCAGGTGATTTCCAATAAATCACCAGGGCCTTTGCCTTCGATGTTTTTTCTCTTCAAGCCATTAAAGTAATTAAAGTTCAAATAAGCAAATAGCCCTCCTCCTCAAGTGCCAGACTGGTCATTTACTGAAACTCGTCTGATTTCTTGGAAAAGACATGCTTGCTGACAGTCAAAGATCAACTTGTGACCTTTTGAAAAAAAATACAGGTTAGAAACATAGCAAAATAGAAATACAAATGTGTCATTCGGCCCTTCAAGCCTGTTCCACTATTCCATATGATTATGGTTGATCATCTATCTGAACACCCTACACCTATGTCCTGTCCATACCCCTTGACGCCTTTAGGGTCCAGAAATTTATCTATTTCCTTCTTAAATATATCCAGTGACTTGGCCGCACAGCCTTCTGTGGAAGAGAATTCCATACGGTTGCCATTGTCTGTGTAAAGATGTTTCTCCTCATCTCTGTCCGAAACGATGTACCCCGTATCCTGAGAATGTAACCCCTTGTCCTAGACACTCACCTCGCCCCGCCACCCCCACCCCGCCCCAGCCAGAGGAAATGTCATCCTTCATCCAGTCTGTCCAGCCCTGTCAGAATTTTATGTGCTTCAATGGGATCTCCCCTCATTCTTCTAAACTCCAATGAATACAGGCCTAGTCGTCGAATCTCTCCTCATAGGACAATTCTGCCATCCCAGTAATCAGTCCGGTGATGTTCCCTCTATTGCAAGTATATCCTTACTTCGGTAAGGAGAACAAAACTGCCTACAATACACGAGGTGTGTTCTCACCAGGGCCGTGTACAACTGCAGGAACACATCATTGCTCTTATACTCAAGTCCTCTTGCAATGAAGGTCAACATAGCATTTGCCTTTTTAACTGTTTGCTTTCAGTGATTGGTGTACAAGGGCATCCAGGTTCCTTTGTACATTAACATTTCCCAATCTACCACTTTATAAATAATATTCCTATCCAAGTGGATAACTTCACACTTATCCACGTTATAATGCATCTGCCATGTATTTCCCTACACTCGCCTTGAAGCCACTTCACACTCGTCATCGCTCATATTCTCACCTGGTTTCATGCATATCGTCAGCAAACTTGGAAATATTACATTTGGTTCCCTGATCCAAATCATTGCTATATCTTGTGAATAGCTGTGGCAGACTCATTGACCCCTGCAGTGCCTCACATCACCATCTGCCAATCTGAAAAAGGCCCATTTATTACTAATCTCTATTCCCCGCCTGCTAACCAATTCTCAATCCATGCCAATATATTACCCCCAATCCCATGTACTTTAATTTTACACTCCAGCCTCTTATGTGGGACTTTATCAAAGCTGTCTGAAGATATAAATACACCAGCTCTACTGGTATACCCCTATCTAATCTGGAAGTGATATACTCAAAGAACTCCAGTAGGTTTGTCAACCGTGATTTCCCATTCATAAATCCATACTGACTGCCTAATTCCGTGGATTTTTTTTGAAGTGTACTGTTATCACACCCTTTATAATAGACTCTAAGGTTTCCCTACTGAAATTAGGCTAACCAGTCTGAAAGTCCCTGTTTTCTCCCGCCCTCCTTTTTTAAAATAGTGGGGTTACATTTGCCACTTTCCAATCTGTTGCGAATGCTTCAGAATCTACAGAATTTTCGAAGATAGCAACCAATGCACTATTATTTCCATGGCCACCTCCTTTAGCACCTTTGGATGTAGGTTGTCGGGCTGTGGGGATTTATCGGCTTTCAGTTCCATTAATTTCTCCAGTGTTACTGTTTTAGCAACACTGATTTTCTTCAATTCCTCCTTTTCACTGGACGCTTGGTTTTCTAGTCTTCCAGGAAAGTTATTTGTGCCTTCCTCCGTAAAGGCAGAACTAAAGTAGTTGTTTAATTGCTATGCCATTTCCTTATTACCTATTATAAATTCTCCTGTTTCAGAGTGCAAGCGGCTTACATTTGTCTTCACAAATATTTTTCTTTTTACATACTTACAGGAATTTTTACAGTCTACTTTTGTGCTCCTTCCAACTTTACTCTCACGCTCTATTTTCCCCTCTTAATCGATCTCTTGGTCCTCCATAGCTGAATTCAAAACTGCTCCCAATCCTCAGGCTTGATAATTATTCTAGCAACTTTATATGACTTTTCTCTGGATCTAATATGGTCTTTAATCTCTTTTGTTCATCATGGTTGGGCCCTAAGTGCCCCAATAATGCAATGCCCTCTCAACTTTTGCAAGAAAATACCGCCCTTAAAGATATGGTTTCTCATAAAATGTTAATCAATGAAACATTCCTGGCCACCACTGCTGGGACTAGATTTCAGTTCCAGAGTAGTTGAATTTAAATTCCAGTGCTGCCGTGGTGAGATTTTAACCTGGACATTGGAATCAAATAAAATCAGCTGTTCTAGATGCTTCTGTCCAGACCATTCAGTTCGAGCATTGTCGACACCAGGATTGGTTCAACAATAAACTATGCTGAAATATGCAGACTTCTAGAATAAAACGAGCAGCCTTCATTGCATGGCCGAACAACCCATGGTCGGAAGTCAAGAGCCCAACATTCCAACAGCTTAAGGCTGATGGTGCAAGGATTAATCCAGAAGATAAAGGAGATGTTGTCAAAAGATAAGCCCAAGACATCCAATAATATGCTAACCATCATGGCATGTTGCACTTTTTGAAGCCACCAGGGCTATCTACAGACCAAGGTGATGTTAACGATGCCAAGCTTATCTTAGGGATGACATTTGCCATCAGTAAATACTGGAGAGACAACTTCCAACAACTCCTCAACTTTGCTACACAAACTCTGCAGGACCCTGTTGTAGAAGTCATGGGTGAATAACAATGGGTGGAAGAGCAATGACAATTAATCATGCAGATAGTATTCCGACTGAGTTTTGAAAGCCAGTGGGATTTTGCTCACATCACTCATCTTACAGATTTGCGAGGAAAAATAACTCCCCCACTCACCCAAAAGTGGGGATGCAACAATTGTAACTATTTTAAGAAAGGAGATATACCATGTTGTGGAACCCATCGTGGCATTTCCCTTCTGCCTATAGCAGGGAAATCCTGACACACCTTCTCCTAGGTCTCCTATTTGCTGTGGCTGAGGAAATCCTCCCCGAGACAAAATGTGCCTTCACATCATTCATTGAAACATCTGAAATGAACATTATCTTTGTTGCCAGATATATCCAACAGAAATTTCAACAACACCAGGAATTCTTCACTGCATTGATCGATCTGACCAAAGGTTTTGACTGAGTAAAGCACGAGGCTCTGTGGATTGTGCTCCAAATATTTGGCTGTCCAAAAAACTTCATCACAAACCACCAACTGTTTCTTGATGATATGACTGCTAATGTGTTTTGTTTAAGCCCTGAAACTGACGGTTTCACAATCCTGACCAGTGTCAAGCAAGGCTTAGTCAAAGGCCCCTGACTATTTGCAACTTACCTGACAATGGCTATTTATTTCATTCAAGATCAACTTCCATCTGTGTCAGCATTAAAAATCACCTAGATGGAAACCTCTTTAACCTCAGTTACCTCAGTGCGAAAACTAAACAGGCCACCATGCACAGAGATAAAAACAAAAAAACTGCAGATGCTGGAAATCCAAAGCAAAAACAGAATTACTTGGAAAAACTCAGCAGGTCTGGCAGCATTGGCGGAGAAGAAAAGAGTTGATGTTTCGAGTCCTCATGACCCTTCAACAGAACTAGATGAATCCAAGGAAGGGGTGAAATATAAGCTGGTTTAAGGTGTGTGTGTGTGTGTGTGTGTGTGTGTGTGTGTGTGTGTGTGTGTGTGTGTGTGTGGGGGGGGTGGGGGGGGTTGGGTGGGGGGGAGAGAAGTGGAGGGGGGTGGTGTGGTTGTAAGGACAAACAAGCAGTGATAGAAGCAGATCATCAAAAGATGTCATAGACAACAGAACAAAAGAACACATAGGTGTTGAAGTTGCTGATATTATCTAAATGAATGTGCTAATTAAGAATGGATGGTAGGGCACTCAAGGTATAGCTCTAGTGGGGGTGGGGGGAGCATAAAAGATTTTAAAATATTTAAAAATAATGGAAATAGGTGGGAAAAGAAAAATCTATATAATTTATTGGAAAAAACAAAAGGAAGGGGGAAGAAACAGAAAGGGGGTGGGGATGGAGGGGGGAGGTCAAGACCTAAAGTTGTTGAATTCAATATTCAGACCGGAAGGCTGTAAGGTGCCTAGTCGGAAGATGAGGTGTTGTTCCTCCAGTTTGCATTGGGCTTCACTGGAACAATGCAGTAAGCCAAGGACAGACATGTGGGCAAGAGAGCAGGGTGGAGTGTTAAAATGGCAAGCGACAGGGAGGTTTGGGTCATTCTTGTGGACAGACCGCAGGTGTTCTGCAAAGCGGTCGCCCAGTTTACGTTTGGTCTCTCCAATGTAGAGGAGACCACATTGGGAGCAACGAATGCAGTAGACTAAGTTAGGGGAAATACAAGTGAAATGCTGCTTCACTTGAAAGGAGTGTTTGGGCCCTTGGACGGTGAGCAGAGAGGAAGTGAAGGGGCAGGTGTTACATCTTTTGCGTGGGCATGAGGTGGTGCCATAGGAGGAGGTTGAGGGGAGTAGGGGGTGATGGAGGAGTGGACCAGGGTGTCCCGAAGGGAACGATCCCTCCGGAATGCCATGCACAGACATGAACTACATTTTGCAGATGGCTGCATTGCTGTTACCCACTCTACGCCAGATTTCCAAGTACCCCTAGATCTTTCAATTCTGCATACAAGGGACTCAGGTGTTGGAAAGAATCTAGAATATGGTTAGCACTTCCTAGTCCTTGCAAATCACCTCTCTCAGAAGACCACCATTGATGAGGAGATCCAAAACTGGATCAACTGCACCAGCCCAGCTTTCTGTAACGTTCAACAACAAAGGCGTCCGCAAATCAACAGAAGTCCTAATGCACCGGGCATTTATTGTCACCATATTCCCGCAGTGCATCTGGAATGTGTATTAGGGACCTATAGGGGCAATCGAAAATTGCATCAACAATGCTTCCACCACATCCACCAGATTTGAAACGATGACCAGTCAACAAAGGCTAATGTCCTTCTTGAAGTCAGCTCCACAAGCATTCAATAAAAATTCATGCAAAGTCAATGATGATGGACTGGACAATGTTTCTGGATGGTCAAAAGCTACCCCCTCCACCAACCCCTGCTTTCTCAAATCTTAAATGGTTGGTGTTCCAGGGGAGGACAAAGAAAACACAACAAAGACACTCTGAAGCTGCACTTGAAGAGGGACAACACTGAATTGAATGACTGTTGCTAGCAACAGCCCAAAATGGCGGCAACTTTTCCATCAAGTTCCATCATGCTTTACACCCAAACCCCTTAGTGATGAGGCAAAGGGCGAGCAGAGAAGGAAAGAATAGGAAGCAAAATCCTTCACTACGGATCCCACTACCTCTTGCGACGTCCTGCCTCCTGGCCCCGAAGATCTGTACGTCAGGAATCAGCCTATTCAGTCACATGAAGACCCAGGGCAGAAACTTGCATCTCAGGGTATACATCATCCTCGAGTCGAGGGACAGCCGACAATAACGACATCGCCAGATCACGAGCCTGCGCCATTGGATTAGTCTCCCAGTGACATTATCACTACACCATCATATACCCAATGAATCTGTACTCCTCCCGATCGAAAACCACTTACAAGCATAGAAACATGGAATTAGATGTAGGAGTAGGCCATTCGGCCCCTCGAGCCTGTTCCACCATTCAAAAAGCTCATGGTTGATGTGATTGTGGCCTCAACTCCATATTCATGACCCTCAGAGAGAAGAAATTTCTTCTTATCACCATCTTAAATAGGAGACCCCTTCTTTTTAAACTCTGTCCTCAACCTGCCTCCACCACTCCCTCTGGCCCAATCCCAGGTATCAGTCGAGTGAGCCTTCGTTGAACTGCTTCTAACGCATTTTTATCTGTTTTTTGTTAACGAAGGGGACCAAAACGTACACAGTAATCTGGATGTGTTATCACCAATGCCCTATACAACTGTAGCCACATATCCCTACTTTTACATTCAATTCCCCTTGGAATGAACTAGAACATTCCATTTGCCTACTGAATCATTTCCTGCGCCTTATTTGGAAGAATCACTAAGGGCACAGAATGTACTCCATGTGGGGGACCTCAATGCCCATCATCAAGACTAGCGCGTTAGTGCCACTAATAACAGAGCTGGTAGAGTTCTGAAGGCCTTATCTGTCTGGTTAGGCCTTCGCCATGTGGTGAGAGAACCTACAAGGGGGAAAAGCCGAACTGAACTCACCTCACTGATGCACCTATCACAGATGGAACAGTCCGTAACAATATTGGCAGTTTTGAGCACTGCACAGTCCTTGTGGAGATGAAGTTCCATCCTCATACATGTTGTGTGTCATTCCCACAATGCAGGGTGGCATAAATTCTGAACAGATGGAGGAAGTCTGGACATCGACCAGGTGATTTATACCATCAGCAGCAACAGAAATATATTCAACCATAATCATTAACGTTATGGGCCAACATATCCTTCACCTGTATCCTCACAGATGGACATATCCCTCACTTGATCAATAACATCAAGGCACGTGACCAAACCTATTTGACTCAGGTGTGCAGGAGAGCATGCCATGAGTGGAACCAGGTGTACCTAAAAAACTAGAGCCAACTTGGTGAAGTTACAACATAGGAATACATGCGTGCTAAAAAGTAGAAGCAGCATGTGATAATCAGAGGTAAGCAATCCCACAACCAATCGATCAAGTCAAAACTCTACAATATTGCCACATCCAATCCTGAATGATGGAGGGAAATAAAACAACTAACTGGAGGAGGAGGTTCCCCATCTTCAATTATGAAGAGCCCCAGCACTTCAGTGCAAATGTCAAACCCGAAGCATTAGCAACCATCTTCAGCCAGAGTGCAGAGTGCATGATTTATCTCAGTCTCCACCTGAGGATCCAAGTATTACAGATGTCAGAGCTCAGCCAATTCCATTCCTTCCACGTGATAACAAGAAACTTCTGAAGGCTCCAGAACTAGACGCAGCCCTATCCAAACTGTTCCAAATACAACTATGATACTGGCATCAACTCAACCACTTATACAATTCCCCAGATATGCTTTGTCCACAAAAATGAAGGACATTCATGAAGGAAGTGCAGGAATTTGTCATTGAAGTGTTTTGAAGTGAAACCTACACAGCCATATCCTCTTCAACGATCACCAGTTTGGTTTCCATCAGGACCTTCCACCTCCTAACGGATTTAATTTTGATCCAACATGATCAAAGGAGTTGAAAACAAAAGGGGAGGCGACAGTATCTGCCCTTGATACAAAGACAGCATTTGACCATATGTTTCATCTTTTTAGACAAATGGAATAAAGGCTATATTTTCCAAAATCAGGATGGTGTGTGGCTTGGAGGGAAACTTGCAGGTGGTGGTGTTCTTTGAACTTATTCTTAGACCTTGATCCGCACATATACAACATATACTAGAGCAACATGCCAAGACTCCTTCAGCAGCATCTTCAAAACACAAAACTTCTACAGCCTAGAAGGTGAAGGGCAGCAAACGCAAGGGAACACCACCATCCAGAAGTTTCTCTCCAAGCCACGTGCCCATCCTGATTTGGGAAAATATTGCTTTTCTTCTGCTTGACAAAAAAGTAAAACTCCCTTCATAACAACACTGAATGAGCCTACAGCAGATGGACTGCAGCATTCATGAAGGCGACTCAAGACTCCTTGCCACGGAAAAACAATGGGCAACAGGTTTTGGCCACTCCAGTGATGGTCTTATCCCATGAGAGAATCAAATAAATCAGTTTCACCTAAACATGTGCTGACTGTGAACTATCTCTGCCTGGCCTCATTCAGGCCACACTTCCATTCTTATTCACTTATTTTTGTGTGCTGCATCACGATGTTAAATTCTTGTTATTCTGTGGAATTAGTCGAGGAGCTCCCCTCTTCCCCGTCCATGTACACTTATTGCACTGCACAAGAGCCCCAAAATGTAATTCCTTTGTTTCCTTACTTTTGAAAAAGTTAGCAGAGTTCTTTGAGAATGTGACAGATAGGGTGAATAAAAGGGAAACAATAAGTATAGTAGGGCTGAGGGGTGCAGTTTTATGGCAGAGTGGGAGGTTTCTTTACCTCTGATCCAGAAACTCCAGATTTGAGTCCCATTCCAAGACTTCATAGCCATGGAAGCTGCATGCATAATGCGGCCAAAGAGATTGATTGTCAACATGCAAATTCTTCAATCACACATATGGCATGCGGTAAAAGTGGGAGAAAACCCTGATCAGCCATGCTTGATGTGAAGTGGCACTCGTCAAATTATAGCTCTGGCTTCAGGCTAGTTACCTGCACCAGGATAAGACTAGCCATGTAAAACATTAGAAATATGCCCTCGAGGCAAAAGAAATGTCCAAAGCCTAAAAGGCGTAGTATATTTAGATTTCTAAATTGATAAGATGCCATGTAAAAGTTAAAACACAAGAAACAACTCATGATGTGGCAATATATTGGCACAACTATAGGGTAACTAACAGGAAACAGTGTGGTGAAAATGCATCATTTACACTGCATGTCATCAAATTTTACCAAGTGGGATGCCACAAAGATCAGTGCTGGGCCTCAAGAATTTCTTCAATCTCTGTTAATGACCTGCATAAAGAAAGTATTATGTCACCAAATTTGTGTTGATCCAAATATAGGTGTGAAAACATTTTGTGAGGAGGACAAAAAAAGTATGCAAAAGGACATGAACGGGCAAAAAGTTGGCAGATGAAGTGTAATGTGGAAAAAAAATGTGAACTTGCCCACTATGCTAGGAAGAATAGAAAAAACACTGTTTTTAAATGAAGAAAGACAGTAGAATTCTGCCAGAGAATGCTACAGAAGGATGTTGTTCCTCCTCATATGTGCAAAATATTAGCAAGCAGGTACTGCATGCAATCAGGAAAGCAAATCGATTTGGCCTTTATTTCAAGGGAATGGAATATGATAGTAGGGAAATCTACTGTACAGAGAAATTCTGAAACCACACCAGAGTAACTGAACAGTTTTGGTCTCCTTATTTAAGTGGCTGGAAGGAAAGTGGGGTGGGAGGCAAAGGGCCCAGTTCTCATAGTCCATGTGGGTACAAACGCTCAATTTCTGTATTCCTGCAAGTTCATTTCTTTCAAGTGCCAGTCAAAATTCCATCTGAAAACAATGATTACTTCTGCTTGCACGACCCACGCAGGCAACAAGGTCATTACCACTCTTCATAAAAAAAAGTTCTTTCAAACATCACCACGTATTTTTTGCCAAAGGAGAGTAAACCAATGACACTTAATATGTGTACCATCAGCTAATGGGGATATCTCCTTTGGATACCTTTTGTACACCTCTCATAATCTTCCACACACCTATCAGGCCTACTTTCAGCCTATGCTTTCAAAACTCAAAGCGTAGTGTCTAATAGTTAGATATGATTTTGAGATTGGACAACATTTGCTAAATAATCCTCTGTGTGCTAAGAATTATGCTGACAAATTAAGATTGTCAGCTGTGCTCGCCATGTGGGACATACTGCAAGATACATATATTAATACACAGAGCCCTGTTACTTGCAGACTGAAAGAACATGAACACACATTGTGCCTCTTTCAGCTAAACAAAATAAGTGACAACATTTGCTGGTTCATTCCTCAAGGTGATGCCTTGAACAATCAGAGTCAAGCTGTCCGGTTTAAATTTCAAACAATGTTTGGCAGTCAAATGTCAGTCACCATCATTCTCCATGGCAACGCCTCTACCTTCAGAGTCCACTTTCCCTCCAATCGGTACTCTCTTCTCATACAGTATAAATTTGTTGTTATGTCTTACATTGTTATTCTTGAAAAATGCCTGATGAGCGCAGGGCGAAGAGTTTCGACAAAATATCGATTTTTTCAGCAATGTTCAAGTTCTGTACTACCAAGTGACTGCAAGTATAACAATGGTGAAATTCAGCAGTGCTGTGGGATTTGTCAGCAATAGAGTATTCACACACTCACACGGGCAGGAACTGCAGTCGCTGTGCCAGTTGAAAATCATCAATAAAGTTTGATGGCAAAATAAATGAAATGTCTTGGGTCACTGATGTTCGTAACTTCCTGCAATTTCGCCATGAGGAATGCAGGCGCCTGTTCCCCGATTGGACATTACGTCTTATTGCTAAATTCTATTACATACTAATTGTTCAAGGTAAGAAACAGTTGGAAGTCTATGTAATATTTTATTTCTATTGTCCAAGCTGCTTACATTATACTCTCTCGGATGTCTATCATTATCAGAAACATAGAATCTGACTTCACTTTATGTTGTCGGTTAAAGTATCATTAGCAATATTATTGATCTTCTGTCTCAATCAGCCTCTCAAACAAAATGGTAAAGGAATGAAAAATGATTTTTTTTTTGAAAAGTTTGTCAGCTACTAACAATGATTACTTCTGCTTGCACAACCCATGCAGGCAACAAGGTCATTACCACTCTTCATAAAAAAAAAGTTCTTTCAAACATCACCACGTATTTTTTGCCAAAAGAGAGTAAACCGATGACACTTAATATGTGTACCATCAGCTAATGGGGATCAGCTAATGTATTCTGTGCTTGGCTGAACAATTTTTTTTGAATTATTGTCTTAATCTCCTGTTGCACGTTGTTTCAAATAATAACCAAATAAATACCAGCAGCTTTTAATCAGTTACAAATTGTTCATTGGCCATCTCAATTCTTTCCACCAGGAATGTGAAGGAATGAAATCAGGCTATGAATGGAAAAGAGCTGAAGATCGTGGATGTACAGCAATCATGAGGAATAAAAAAAATACTGAATTTCTAGAAAGCGCGTTTTCAATTGTAAAAGTCCATCATATGATCAACAAACTTGTGCTTAAAAGCATGGCAATAGAGCTCACGCATAAACAAGTGATTATTAGATAATTATTTAAAAACCATGGAAGAACACTTTGAGAAGTTTTGGTGCAGCTTTGCTCCCCTCTTTAAAAGTCTTAAAGTTCAAAGACTGTAGAGAGTGTACATACTCTAGGATGGTGCTATGGATGGGAGCTACAGTTATTGTGAGGGTCAAGTTGTTGTGTCCACTAAGGGTAGAGCAGCAAAATCTGCAGAATTTATAATTTATTATGCAATTGATAATTTTATAAAGCTTTTGAACATTGTGAATACTTTTGACAGAGTGAAGAGGGCAAGACAATTCTATTTAATTTGTTAATCAGTGGTCAATGGCGATGGACTTAGAACAGCTAAAAGCAAATGAGCAAAGAGGTTAGCAGAAACTTCCTTATGCAAAGCATTGCTTGAGCATTGAATGTTTTGCTTCACAGAGTGACCAAGGGATAAGCTGATGAACATCTAAAGCTGAGAATTTAAATGTATGTGGAGAAACTGGAGGACAAGTGCATTATCAATGAATCAAGGAGAGGTGGAGTGGATGAAATGACCTGCTGCCACTCAGTAAATGTAGATGATTTCAAAGTGCTCTTCAATACTGGCATTATTTTCATTAAAGGTTTCCAGAGTTGATTCATGCACCCTATAAACCAAAGTATGAAATATAAACGCATGCAAAGTTAGATCCTCAGAGGTTCAGTCATCACCCATGCCTTACAGGCTAGGCCTGTGTACAGTGACACATTTCTCACCCCATCCCATAATTCTTTAACATTGTTTCATGTGGAACTTTGCCCACTGCTTCGTTATAATATAACTACATCATTCCAGCTGCATTTCATCTGCCCTACAAGCCAGTGATTTAATTCAGGAACTTCAGCAAGTTAGTTAGAAGTAACAGATCTCCATTGAAAGAAACATTGCTCTCCTTTGCCTTGCCACTTTTTCACCAGGTACTCACCAATTAATTCTGTTGCTGGGAATGTTTCTGCCACTGTTGGAACCTCATGAATATTTACTAATTGAGGAAACTTGCACCAGCATTTTGTTTCGGTTGAAAGCTTCTTCTTGTGGGAAGAGCATTATTAGTGTCCATCAATATAAGATGGTCAGCAAGAAATCCAACAGGAAATTCAGCAGGAAGCCTCTTTACCCAAATAATAATAGGAATATGGAGCTTGCCACCACTGGGAATGGTTAAAAGTGAATAGTGTAGACACATTTCAGGGAAAGCCAGACAAGCATATGAGTAAGAAAGAAATAGGCAAGTACCATAACATGTTTAGACAACAATATCTTGGAGATACTCGAATGGTGCTTATTAGCAACATGGGCTACTTGGGCAAACTGGCCTATTCCTCTTCCATATATTCAATGCAATTCCTTATAGTGTCATGAAATCGCTACTTATGTCAGTTCTCATAGGTTTATCGTCTAGTGTCTGTGTCCCTGAATTCCTGATTCCAATTTTATATGGTTTCACACTGCAACTATATTTAAACACACGTTAGTCGCCACCATTCTTAGAAGTAGGCCTTCCATAATTTGCTTTGTTCTACCCGGAGTGTTTACAAAACTACCTTTGCTAGTTTTACTATCTACCTGATAGATTTGTTGGATAACCAAACGCTTTACTTTATAATCACCACCAGACAATGATTTGGGCCGATTATGCTTCTTCTTTCAAATATTTAAATACATTTTCATTGCACTTTTATCAACACTTTATCATCCATTTTCCACTTTTCAACTCTAGCACTGCAATGTTTCAGAGCTGCACAAACATGCAAACCCAGTGGATTATTGGAATATTACGGATGTACTTACATCGGACCATGTAAGTATTTAAGATTCAGAACAGGTACAAGCCATTCTGCCCTTTCAGCATGCATTGCTGATCTGATTGTGGACTCAACTCCACTTTCCTCTCTGACCCCATAACCTTGACCCCCTTGTCTGTCAAAAATATGTCTAAGTCAGTTATGAATAAATTCAACGATGCAGCCACCTCCCCCCACCCCACCCCCCACACTGTTTGCTGGGGAAGACAATCTAGAGAAACAAATTTCATCTCGGCTTTCACTTCATTGACATTACTGGAGAAAGAATCATGGGCATCGCAGCCTGCAGCCTATTCCAAAAATTACTTTGTCATTTCGACAGTTAGGTGAAGCAAAATTTTACGATTGGTAAGAGAAGCAATGAATAATTCGCAATAGGACGTCGGGAAATAGGACTCATGAAAAGTAATACTGGGGGGCTGTTCTGCCCCATAGTGCTTCGTTAAATAGGACCTGGCGTCGCAGAGAGAGTCATCACTAAATTGAGCTGCTGCTGAAACCTACCTTCCAGTTCATTGAGACTGTTCCAAGAGCAGGACCTGGTCATGTGACCCTATAATTACAGCGTGTGGGCGGGGCCGGCGCTGGCTCCTTTGTGATTGGCTCGTGGCTCCCTTTGTGATGTCACCTGGAGAAGGAAGGTTGGTTGCGATTCTTCAGTTTCAATTACCGCCAGCAGTTCCTGGAGTTGTCAGCTGGGACTATTGGTGACTTTAATCCACATAAAGAACATAACTGAAACAAAAGTGCAATTTGATAACAAAGCAATTGAATTCAGTGCTTTTAGTTACAAATTTGGCGAAATTAAACATAACTAGATTGACAAGAATAGTTCTGTTTTTATACCAGGTGCAGATTTTTGCTTCTAACCAGCTGCTAAGTGTTGTAGAACAGTTCCTCAGCAACTCTCGACTTGGTTCTTCTCTTCCTGTGGGTAAGCACCGTAATAGAATGACGACAACTGGATTGAGAAAGGTAGGAATAAACCCAGGATCCGTGAGCCCACAGTGTGGAGTATTAACACCCGAGTCTCTTGCACCAAATTGGAAACCCACTTCGACCATCACAACTTCCATTAGTACAGCTGACTGCATGATAGGACAAAAAAATCGCAGGAACTTCAGACGTCAAGGAGTACAGAATTGGAGGGAGAAATGGGAAAGGGGGCAGACGCTTGATCAATTAGCCAGAGGAAAGGGCCTGTTTTTTTTAAGGTAGGGAGCGAGAACCTGGCAAAAGGTAGAGAGTTGGAGCTGGTCACAGGTAAGCTATGATATATTTGAATGGTGAAAGCAGGCTCAAGGGAGTGGATGGTCTCCTTTTATTTCTATGTTTGTATGAGCTTTCGATGCCTGGAGAGAATTCCTTGAGAAATGCCGACGAATGGCCGTGCAGGGTTTGTAGTGATTAATTTGAAATTTTTGGGCCACAGGAACGGCCTGAGAACCGGAGGTATGCACAGTGATGAATGACAGGAGGGGATTAATGCAAATAAGGAGAGAGCCGAGCTTGTAGGGTTTGGAAGGGGCGGACAACGGTCTGCAAAACAATTTTCTGGTGCAGAGGAAACCAGTGGGATTTGACAGAAGGGCACTAAACATTTTGTATAGTTGACGATAGATCGCTGTGTGATATTAAACACAGGTAACATTACACCACTTCTGTCTCGGTTTTCTTTTTAGTTTATCTTTACAGACCAGGGCTATCATTCAGACATTACGCATTTTCTGTGTTCAAGAGACAAGAGAATGGTGCAGAGAGATAGGATACGCTCAGTCACAATCACAAAGCCCCTCTTTCACGTCAACCTAAAGCCACCTGCCAAAGAAAATATATCTTCGAGCACGTTGCTGCATCCTGTTCCATAAATCAATTTATTGATTCTTTGTTTTGATAAGCGACTGGTGAACAAGTGGCAAAAAGGACATTGAATTGTGGCACTTCATGCGCAGAAGTTGGGGAATAGAATTTATGAAGGCTAATTTTGCGAGGCTATACCCCCAGCGGGGGAAACAGGATCTATTGTTGCCGAGAAAGTAATCACTGTTTTGGCCTGATTTTGCAACTTATCCTACTGCTTAGTGCCACTGCACCAGAAGAAGAGTCTGACCATGTGACCCTGTATTGCCGTGGGCAGGACCTGTTATGGCTGCTGTGTGATTGGCACCTTGGCGATATCATCTGGAGATGGGTTTAACCCCTGGTTGCAATCCATCAGTTGTAGTTCGTGTGGGCAGGAGCAAGAGTTGGCAGCTGACACCATGAATATTGAGTCCTTATAAATAGGACAAAATACTTAAGAAATACATTCTAAAATAATTCAATTAAATTCCATTAATTACAGGTCTAAGAATACATTGAAGGTGTACCAGTTGCTATGAGTTTTATGAAAGATGCCCAGTATCTCAACGTGTGATCTTCCCTCTCTACCTGTGGGTAAGCACATTAATATTATGACTTCTACTGAACCGAAGAGGGCAGGGGTGAAGTAAGTAAACAGTGGTGAAGAAAATAAGTCACACCGAAGGTTCTGAAGACAGCGTGCAGGGTGCATAAATTTTGGAATTTGGTAAGTGGGAAATTCAGTGCAGTCAGCGAGAAAGCTCTCTTCCAGCTTTTTACAAAAAAGCAGTGGTCCAAAAGAGGAAGCTGGAGACAGTGAGAAAAGGGATTTGCAGCCATTGCAGACACATTAAATAGGTGGACAGGTAGGTAATTGACGAGTTTTAAGACTCCCAACCCCTGCCCCGCTCCTCCCCACAACCCATCCCACTCTAAACTGAGGTAATAGCTTAAATCGGTACTGGGGAGATGTTAGCATTATATTCAAAGCATCTTCACAATATAATATATATAAAGTGTATGTAATCTTTGAGTGATAACTAATTAGGTTTAAAACTTAGATTAAATGCAAGCAAAATTAAGATGACAATGCATGTGATATGACGTTGGGATTGATAGGTACCTGTGTGACTATGGCAATGACATTTTCAGTAAGTCTCATGAGGAACTTCGGCAGCGGGTTGATAAACTGAAGACCGAGCTTCGGACGTTTGAATTCATCACTGTGGCCGAGCATTATCTGGGCACTTTGTTCCAGGAGACAGTCACTGCCCTTGGGTTGGTACGTCAGATTCGTTTTGTGGTCAGGGGCCACAGAGTCACATTTGGGGATCCAAACTGCAGCGACGACGGAGCTTCAGTCCTTGCAATTGTCAACAGGCTGGAGATTATTTCGGTTTGTGTGTGTGTGGGTGGGGTTAGGTGGTGGCGGGGGCGGGGGGGTATGACAGCAGAACTGCAGACAGTTTGTGAGAAATTAGCACAAAAAGCTGGTGCAGGGGGACATTCATGCAAAAAGAGCTAAAATGAATGTAGTTACAAAGAAACAAAGAAAAGTACAGCACAGAAAGAGAGTCTTCGGCCCTCCAAGCCTGCACGGATGATAAAGCCTGTTAAACAAAAACATTTTGCACTTCCAGGGTCTGCATCCCTCTATTCCAATCCTATTCATATAGTTGTCAAGCTGCCTCTTAAACACCACTATTGTACCTGCTTCCACCACCACCTCTGGTAGCGAATTCCAGACACTCACTACCCTCTACGTAAAATACTTGCCCCGCACATCTCCTCTAATCTTTTCTCCTCTCACCTTAAATCTATGTCCCCTAATAATTGACTCTTCCACCCTGGGAAAAAGCTTCTATCTACTCTGAACATGCCACTCATAATTTTCTAAACTTCTATCAAGTCGCCCCTCAATCTCCGTCGCTCTAGCGAGAACAATCCGAGTTTCTCCAACCTCTCCTCACAGCTAATAACCTCCAGACCAGGCAGCATCCTGGTAAATCTCCTCGGCACCCTCTCCAATGCCTCCATATCCTTCTGGTAATGTGGCGACCAGAATTGCATGCAATATTCCAATTGTGTCCTAACCAAGGTTCTATACAGCTGCAGCATAACTTACCAGCTTTTATACTCAATACCCCTGCCGATGAAGGCAAGCATGCCATATGCCTTCCTGCCTACCTTATCCACTGCATTGCCTGCGTTGCCACTTTCAGTGACTGTAGTTGTAGTAAGGGACGGTAGAAGGTGGATAAGCAATGCTTTATGCAGTCGAGAACATGAGTTCTGAAGGTCGTGTTGCTTGCCCAGATCCAGGGTTAACAACATCTCCTCAGGCCCAAGATCAGGAATTGTTAGAAACATGGAAACCTAGAAACTAGGAGCAGGACTAGGCCATTCGGCCCTTCAAACCTACTCTGCCATTCATTATATCATGGCTGATCATCCAACTCAATATCCTGCTCCCACTTTCTCCCCATATCCTATGATCCCTTTCGCCTCAAGACCTATATCTAACTCATTCTTGAAAGCATACAATGTTTTGGTCTCAACTACTCTCTGTGGTAATGAATTCCACAGGCTCACCACTCTGGGTGAACAAATTTCTCCTCATCTCAGTCTTAGATGGTCTACCCCATATCCTCAGACTGTGACCCCTGATTCTGGACTCCCCCACCATCGGGAACATCCTTCCTGCATCTACCCTGTCTAGTCCTGTTCAAATTTTATAGGTTTCTATGAGATACCCTTCATTCTTCTGAATTCCAGCTAACATAATTTTAATCAACTCAATCTCTCCTTAATTGTCAGTCCCGCCACCACAGGAATCAGTCGGGTAAACCTTTGCTGCACTCCCTCTATAGCAAGCACATCCTTCCTCAGATAAGGAGACCAAAACAGCTCACAATATTCCATGTGTGGTCTCACCAATGCTCTGTACAATTGCAGCAACACATCCTTGGTCCTGTACTCGAATCTTCTGGCTATGAAGGCCAACATGCCATTTTTCTTCTTTACCGCTTTCTGCACCTGCATGCTTATCTTCAGCGACTGTTGGACAAGGACACCAGGTCTCGTTGCACATTCCCCTCTCTCAATTTATAGCCATTCAGATCATAATCTGCCTTCCTGTTCTTGCTACCAAAATGTATAACCTCACATTTATCCACATTATACTGCATTTGCCTACTCACTCAGCTTGTCAAAATCACACTGAAGCATCTCTATATCCTCCTCACAGTTCACACTCCCATCCAGCTTTATGTCATCTGAAAATCTGGAGATATTACACTTAATTCCCTCATCCAAATCGTTAATATATATTGTGAATAACTGAGGTCCCAGCACCGATCCTTGTGGGACCCCACTAGTCATTGTCTGCCATTCGGAAAAAGACCTGGTTATTCCTATTCTATGTTTCCTGTCTGCCAACCAGTTTTCTATCCATCTCAATAAACTATCCCCAATCCCATTGGCTTTAATTTTGCATGCCAATCTCTTATGTGGGACTTTGTCGAAAGCCTTCTGAAGGTCCAAATAAATCACATCCAATGGCTCCCCCTCATCATCTCTACTAGTTACATCCTCGAAAAATTCCGGTAGATTTGTCAAGCATGATTTCCCTTTCATAAATCCATGCTGACTCTGTCCGATTCTTTCACTGCTTTCCACGTGTTCAGCTATTAAACCTTTTATAATGGACTCTAGAATTTTCCCCACTACCAACGTCAGGCTGACTGGTCTATAATACCCTGTTTTCTCTCTGCCTCCCTTTTTAAATCGTGGGGTTACATTAGCTACCCTCCAATCTGTAGGAACTGTTCCAGAGTCTATAGAATCTTGGAAGATGACCACCATTGCATCCACTATTTGTAGGGCCACTTCCTTAGGTACTCTGGAATGTAGATTATCAGGCTCCAGGGATTTATCGGCCTTCAATCCCATCAATGACCCCAACAATATTTCCCTATTAATACTGATTTCTTTCAGTTCCTCCCTCTCACTAAATTCTGCGTTCACCAACATTTCTGGTATGTTATTTGTCTCCTCCTTTGTGAAGATAGAACCAAACTATGTATTTAGTTGGTCAGCCATTTCTTTGTCCCCCATTATAAATTCCCATGTTTCTGACTGTAGGGTACCTGTTCCTGTGCTGTACTTATCTTTGTTCTTTGTACATTTGTCTTCATCAATCTTTTTCTCTTCACATACCTATAAAAACTTTTACAGTCAATTGTTATGGTCCCTGCAAGCTTACTCTCGTACTCTATTTTCCACTTCTTAATCAATCAAATGGTCCTCCATTGCTGAATTCTAAACTGCTCCCGATCCTCAGGCCTGTTGTTTTTTCTGGCCAGTTTGTATGCCTCTTCCTTGCATTTAACACTATCTCTAATTTCCCTTGTAAGCCATGGTTTGGCCACCTTTTCCTGTTTTTCTTTTGCGCCAGACAGGAATAAACAATTGTTGCAGTACACTCCTGCGCTCTATGAATGTTTGCCATTGCCTATCCGCCTTCATCCCTTTTAGTAACGTTTCCCAATCCATCATAGCCAACTCACGCCTCATACCATCGTAGTTTCCTTTATTAAGTTTCAGGACCCAAGTCTCAGAATCAACTACGTCATTCTCCACCTTGATGAAGAATTCTATCATATTATTATCGCTCAACCCCAAGGGGCCTCACACAACAAGAGTGAATAAAGAAAAGTACAGCACAGGAACAGGCCCTTTGGCCCTCCAAGCCTGCGCCATTCATATTACCTGTCAACTAAAACATTTTGCACTTCCAGGGTCTGTATCCCTCTATTCCCATCCTATTCATGTATTTGTCAAGCTGCCTTTTAAACATCACTATCGTACCTGCTTCCACCACCTCCTCTGGTAGCGAATTCCAGACACTCACTACCCTCTGCATAAAATATTTGCCCCACACGTCTCCTCTATAGTTTTCTCCTCTCACCTGCAATCTGTCCCCTAGTAATTGACTCTTCCACCCTAGGAAAAAACTTCTGACTATCTACTCTGAACATGCCACTCATAATTTTCTAAACTTCTATCAAGTGGCCCCTCAATCTCCGTCGCTCTAGTGAGAACAATCCGAGTTTCTCCAACCTCTCCTAATAGCTAATAACCTCCAGACCAGGCAGCATCCTGGTAAACCTCCTCTGCATCCTCTCCAAAGCCTCCATATCCTTCTGGTAATGTGGCGACCAGAATTACACGCACTATTCCAAGTGTGGCCTAACCAAGGTTCTATACAGCTGCAGCATGACTTTCCAGCTTTTATACTCAATACCCCTGCCAATGAAGGTAAGCATGCTATATGCCTTCCTGAATGCCTTAAGTGCGTTGCCACTTTCAGTGACCTGTGGACCTGTACACCCAGATCCCTCCGCCCGTCAATGCACTTAAGGGTTCTGCCATTTACTGTATAATTCCTGCCTGTATTAGACCTTCCAAAATGCATTACCTCGCATTTGTCCGGATTAAAATCCGTCTGCCATTTCTCTGCCCAAGTCTCCAACCGATTTATGTCACGTTGTATCCTAGTCAATCCTCTTCACTATCTGCAACGCCTCCAACCTTAGTGATGTCTACAAATTTACTAATTAGCCCGGTTCCATTTTTCTCCAAATCACGTATGTATACTACAAACAGCAAAGATTCCAGCAATGATCCCTGCGGAACTCTGCTAGTCATAACTCTCCATTCAGAAAAGCACCCTTCCACTCCTACCGTCTGTCTTCTATGGCCAAGCCAATTCTGTATCCATCTTGCCATCTCATCTTTGATCCTGTGAGACTTTACCTTCTGTACCAGTCTTCCATGAGGGACCTTATCAAAGGCCTTACTGAAATCCATGTATATAAAATCCATCATCAATCATCTTTGTCACTTCCTCGAAAAACTCGATCAAGTTAGTGAGACACAACCTCCCCTTCACAAAGCCATGCTGCCTCTCACTAATACGCCCATTTGCTTCCAAATGGTAGTAAATCCTGTCACGAAGAGTCTTCTCCAATAATTTCCCTACCACTGATGTAAGGCTCACCGGCTTGTAATTTCTTGGATTATCCCTGCTAACCTTCTTAAACAATGGAACAACATTGAGCATGCTCCAGTCCTCTGGGACCTCACCCATAGCCAGTGAGAATACAAACATTTCTGTCAAGGCCCCAGCAATCTCCTCCCTTGCCTCCCTCAGCACTCTGGGGAAGATCACATCTGGCCCTGGGGATGTATCCACCTTAATATTCTTCAAGACACCTAACACCTCCTCTTTTTTGATCTCAACATGATCCAGGCTCTTCCCTAGACAAATCGACCGCTAAGTTCTCTTTGGTGAATACTGATGAAAAGTATTCATTCAGTACCTATCCCATTTTGTCTGTCTCCACACACAGATTCCCACTTCTGTCCCTGAGTGGGCCTACCCTTTCTCTGGCTACCCTCTTGCTTTTTACATATGTATAAAAGGCCTTGGGATTTTCCTTAATCCTGGTTGCCAGTGACTTTTTATGACCCCTTTTAGCCCTCCTGACTGCTTGCTTAAGATTCATCCTACTTTCTTTACATTCTCCACGGGCTTCACCTGTTCCCAGACTTCTAGCCCTTATGAATGCTTCCCTTTTCTTTCTGACTAATCTCACATTATCCTTCGTTATCCAAGGTTCCTGAAACTTGCTATGCTTATCTTTCATCCTAGCAGGAACATGCCGGTCCTGAATTCTTATCACCTGATGATTGAAAGCCCCCCATATATCAGTTGTTGATTTGCTCTAAACATCCGCCTCCATTCTAGATTCCTCAATTCCTCCCTAATATTGTTATAATTAGCCTTCCCCCAATTAAGCACCTTAACCCAAGGACTCCTGTTATCTTTATCCACCAGTACCTTGAAACTTACTCAATTATGGTCACTTTTCCCGAAATGCTCCCCTACTGAAACTTCGACCACCTGGCCGGGTTCTTTCCCTAATACCAGGTCCAGTATGGCCCCTTCCCTAGTTGGACTTTCTACATATTGCCTCAGGATGCACCTTACAAATTCTGCACCATCCAAACCCCTAGCACTAAGTGATTCCCATTCAATATAGGGAAAGTTAAAATCACCCACCACAACACTCCTACTGTTTTTACATCTTTCCAAAATCTGCCTACATAACTGTTCCTCAATCTCCCACCGGCAATTGGGGGGCCTATAATTAACACCCAATATTGTGACTGCATCCTTCCTATTCCAGAACTCTACCAATATTGACTCGCTGCATGAGCCCACTGAGGTGTCCTCCTGTTGTACAGCTGTGATATTCCCCTTAACCAGCAGTGCAACTCCCCCACCTCTTCTACATCCCTCTCTATCCTGCCTGAAACATCTAAATCCTGGAATGTTTATCTGCCAATCCTGTCCATCCTTCAACCAAGTCTCTGTAATAGCAATCACATCATAGTCCCAAGTACTAATCCAAGTTCTCAGCTCATCTGCCTTGCCTGTTATACTTCTTGCATTGAAACAAATGCATTTCAGATCCCTAGTCCCACTGTGTTCAGTAATTTCTCCCTGCCTGCCTTTCCTCTTAGTCCTACTGGCCATATTCACTGGCTTCCATTCATTTATTTCACCTGCTGACCTATTGCTCTGGTTCCCACCCCCCGCCATACTAGTTTGAACCCTCCCGAGTGACACTAGCAAACCTCACAGCCAGGATATTAGTGCCCCTCCAGTTTAGATGCAACTCGTCCTTTTTGTACAGGTCCCACCTGCCCCAGAAGAGATCCCACTGATCCAGATAATGGAAATTCTCCCTCCTACACCATCTGTTCAGCCACGTGTTCAGCTGCACCACCTTCCTATTTCTAGCCTCACTGGCATGTTGCACTGGGAGTAATCCTGAGATTACAACCCTAGAGGTCTTGTTTTTTAACTTTCTGCTTAACTCCCTGAACTCCCGCTGCAGGACCTCGTCACTCTTCCTGCCTATGTCGTTAGTACCAATGTGTACCATGGCCTCTGGCTGCTCTCCCTCCCCCTTCAGAATGTCCCATACCCAATCAGAGACATCCTGGACTCTGGCACCAGGGAGGCAACATACCATCCTGGTGTCTCTTTCATGACCACTGAAGCGCCTATCTGAGCCCCTGACTATAGAGTCCCCTATGACAACTGCTCTTCTGTGCTTTGACCCCCCCCTCCCCCCGCTGAACAACAGAGATAGCTGTGGTGCCTCTGCTCTGGCTACTGCTGTTGTTTTCCCCTGATAGGCCATCCCCCCCAACAGTATCCAAAATGGTATACCTGTTAGAGAAGGGGAGAGCCACAGGGGATTTCTGCACTGACTGCCTGCCCCTTCTAGCGGTCACCCATCTATCTGTCTGTACCTTGCGTGTGACCACGTCTCCAAAACTCCTGTCAATGATGCTTTCCGCCACCTGAATGCTCCTAAGTGCATCGAACTGCTGCTCCAACCGATCGATGTGGTCTGTGAGGAGCTGCAATTGGGTACACTTCCTGCAGATGTAGTTGTCTGGGACACTTGAAGCATCACAGATTTCCCACATCACACAGGTGAAGCACTTCACCCCAGCAGTTGCCATTTCTTGAACTATTTAATCAATTAATTTAAATCTAATAACTGCTTATTGACTCCTTATTAACTATATGTTCCCTAGGGCTAGATTTCTACAATAAATGCTAAATTCTAAGAACAGTAATCCCCTGATTCTTTTCTAGATACCCTCTATTTATTAAGTAAGTAATTAATTTATTTGGTTTGATTAGTTTAACAATGTTTTAGTTTCAAATTCAGTGTAGATTCTCTACCAGCCAATCAGGTCACAGATTTACCATGACTTATAATTTTTTTTTTAAGACTCAAGGTCCACGAATCCCCAAAGTCAGGTTTTTATACTCACCTCTCTGGAACTCCGCCCTCCAACTCTGCTCCCTGGAACTCTCCTCACGCTCTTTTATCCTTCCAATTATTCCTTTCTCATTGTTCAATACCCAGGCAAGGATGGCCTTTTCTTTCATTGGTTCCTCAACATATTGGTCCAGAAAAACATCCCGTATAGTGCATATATGGAGTGCCCAGGAATTCCTCCTCTATGGTATTATTACTAATTTAATTTGCCCAACCTATCTGTATATTAAAGTCACCCATAATTACAGATGTTCCCTTATTGCATGCATCTCTAATTTCCTGTTTAATGCCATTCCCAGCATCACCACTACAGTTTGTGGGTCTTTGTACAATCCCCACTAACGTTTTTTGCCTCTTAGTGTTTCTCAGCTCTATCCATACAAATTCCATTTTGTCAGAGCTAATATCTTTACTCACTATTGCGTTCATTTCCTTGTTAACCTGCAATGCAACTCCACCGTCTTTTCCTTTTTCTCTGTCCTTCCTAAATACTGAATACCCCTGGATGTTCAGTTCCCATCCCTGGTCACCCTGCAGCCATGTCTCCATAATCCCGCATATCTTACCTGTTTACATATATTTGTGAGGTTAATTCATCCACTTTATTGCGAATGCTCCTTGCATTAAGGCACATAGCCTTAAGGCTTAAAAACAAAGAAAACTGCAGATGCTGGAAATCCAAAACAAAAACAGAATTACCTGGAAAAACTCAGCAGGTCTGGCAGCATCGGCAGAGAAGAAAAGAGTTGACGTTTCGAGTCCTCATGACCTTTCGAGAGGACTCGAAACATCAACTCTTTTCTTCTCCGCCGATGCTGCCAGACCTGCTGAGTTTTTCCAGGTAATTCTGTTTTTGTTTTGGATTTCCAGCATCCGCAGTTTTTTTGTTTTTTTCTCTCTCTGTATCTGTCTGCCACGGTAACAGTTTTTCTATGTATCTGTCAGTCTATCCATCACTCTCTATCTGTATATCTGTATATAGCGGGGTGTGAGGAGCTGTAGTCGAGGTAGCTGTGGGAGTCGGTGGGTTTGTAATGGATATTGGTGGACAGTCTATCACCAGAGATTGAGACAGAGAGGTCAAGGAAGGGAAGGGAAGTGTCAGAGATAGACCACGTGAAAGTGATGGAGGGGTGGAGATTGGAAGCAAAATTAATAAATTTTTCCAAGTCCCGACGAGAGCATGAAGTGGCACCGAAGTAATCATCGATGTACCGGAGAAAAAGTTGTGGAAGGGGGCCGGAGTAGGACTGCAACAAGGAATGTTCCACGTACCCCATAAAGAGACAGGCATAGCTGGGGCCCATGCGGGTACCCATAGCCACACCCACCGACTCCCACAGCTACCTCGACTGCAGCTCCTCACACCCCGCTTCCTGTGAGGACTCCATCCCATTCTCCCAGTTCCTTCGCCTTCGTCGCATCTGTTCCGATGATGCTACCTTCAAAAACGGTTCCTCTGACATGTCCTCCTTCCTTAACCGAGGTTTTCCACCCACGGTCGTTGACAGGGCCCTCAACCGTGTCTGGCCCATCTCCCACGCATCCGCCCTCACGCCTTCTCTTCCCTCCCAGAAACATGATAGGGTCCCCCTTGTCCTCACTTTTCAGCCCACCAGCCTCCGCATTCAAAGGATCATCCTCCGCCATTTCCGCCAACTCCAGCATGATGCCACCACCAAACACATCTTCCCTTCACCCCCCTTATCGGCATTCCGTAGGGATCGCTCCCTCCGGGACACCCTGGTCCACTCCTCCATCACCCCCTACTCCTCAACCCCCTCCTATGGCACCACCCCATGCCCACGCAAAAGATGTAACACCTGCCCCTTCACTTCCTCTCTCCTCACCGTCCAAGGGCCCAAACACTCCTTTCAAGTGAAGCAGCATTTCACTTGCATTTCCCCCAACTTAGTCTACTGCATTCGTTGCTCCCAATGTGGTCTCCTCTACATTGGAGAGACCAAACGTAAACTGGACAACCGCTTTGCAGAACACCTGCGGTCTGTCCACAAGAATGACCCAAACCTCCCTGTTGCTTGCCATTTTAACACTCCACCCTGGTCTCTTGCCCACATGTCTGTCCTTGGCTTGCTGCATTGTTCCAGTGAAGCCCAACGCAAACTGGAGGAACAACACCTCATCTTCCGACTAGGCACCTTACGGCCTTCCGGTCTGAATATTGAATTCAACAACTTTAGGTCGTGAGCTCCCTCCCCCATCCCCACCCCCTTTCTGTTTCCCCCCCTTTTTTTTCCCCCCAATAAATTATATAGATTTTTCTTTTCCCACCTATTTCCATTTTTTTTAAATATTTTAAAATCTTTTATGCTCCCCCCACCCCCACTAGAGCTATACCTTGAGTGCCCTACCATCCATTCTTAATTAGCACATTCGTTTAGATAATATCACCAACTTTAACTTTAACACCTATGTGTTCTATTGTAACATTGTCGCTGACATCTTTTGATGATCTGCTTCTATCACTGCTTGTTTGTCTACACAACCACCTCTCTCTCTCTCTATCTCTCCGCCCCCCACACACACACCTTAAACCAGCTTATATTTCAACTCTTTCTTGGACTCGAAATCAAGTTCTGTCGAAGGGTCATGAGGACTCGAAACGTCAACTCTTTTCTTCTCCGCCGATGCTGCCAGACCTGCTGAGTTTTTCCAGGTAATTCTGTTTTAGCCTTAAGGCTTGTCTTTTTAACGTTACTTGTCCCGTTCCCACTATTTTTCACTGAGGCCCTGTTTGATTCTTGCCCTTGATTTCTCTATCATTTTTCTTATTCAGTGTTCTGGTCCTATCCCTCTATGGGTGACTAAAAGTGCCCAATGGTCTACTCTCTCTGACTCAGCTTTGTAGCCGAAATTGTTCTAAATCTTCCAATCTCATGGAGCTGTACAGTGTGGCACAGAAGAAATTATTTCGGCATATTGAGCCTATGCCAGCTCTCTGTGGAGCAATCCAGTGATTAACATTCTCCCGCTTTATCCTTTTAGCCCTG
The DNA here is from genome assembly GCA_026770705.1 of Isurus oxyrinchus. Taxonomy (NCBI): domain Eukaryota; kingdom Metazoa; phylum Chordata; class Chondrichthyes; order Lamniformes; family Lamnidae; genus Isurus; species Isurus oxyrinchus. Next base: position 4,261,427 of record JANJGN010000035.1, on the reverse strand, counting down.
AAAGCCTCTTCCCTCCAAGTGCCTATTCACTTTCCCTTTGAAATCATTGGTCACTTCTGCTTCTACCAGCATGTTCCAGGTCATTGCAACTCACTGTATCAGAGAAGGTTCTCTCCCATATTCCCCCTGCATCTCTTACACAAAACTTTAAATATGTGTCTTCTAGTCCTTGTACAAGCCAAAGGGCACAGTCTTTCCATGTCTACCTGATCCAAACCTGTCATAATCTTAAAAAAAAACAGAATTACCTGGGAAAACTCAGCAGGTCTGGCAGCATCGGCGGAGAAGAAAAGAGTTGACGTTTCGAGTCTTCATGACCCTTCGACAGAACTGAAGGGTCATGAGGACTCGAAACGTCAACTCTTTTCTTCTCCGCCGATGCTGCCAGACCTGCTGAGTTTTTCCAGGTAATTCTGTTTTTGTTTTTTTTCTGGATTTCCAGCATCCGCAGTTTTTTTTGTTTTTATCTCTGTCATAATCTTGTCCATCTCTATCAAATCTCCCCTTAGTCTTCTTTGCTCTAAGGAGAAACAACCCTAGCTTCTCTAACATAACCTTCTAGCTAAACCACCCCCACCCCCGCCCCATCTCTGGAACAATTCGTGGCACTCTCCTACGCTCTCAAGGACTTACATCCCTTATAAAATTTTCTGGCCAGTAGTGGCACAATATGCTTGTGTGCAAACCAGGCCTTTATTAAGGTTCGGCTTAATTTCCCTATTTTTTTCCCTCAATCCCTCTATTTATACCGGTCACATGTGCTTCTCTAAACATTCAATCTATCCTGCAGCCCTCAAAGATCTATGCAAAAGTAGTCCCAGGTGTTTCTGTCGCTGAACAACCTGTAGAACTGTGCCATTAATTTATATTGCTATTCCTTATTCCTTCTGCTAAAATGCATCACTTTACACTTGTCTGTATTAAATTCCATCTACCACTTGTCTGTCTGTTCTGTTACCCTAACTATGTTCAGTTCCAGTTGATTTGTATAATCTGCACAGTTTAGTGGCCCTTCCACTGACTCTTGGGAAACACCACTCTCCACGTTCTTCAGTATGAAAAATATCCATTTACCACTATTCAATGTTTTATGACTTTAATCCAATTCATTATCCAATTTTACACTGTGACCATCCTATTCTATGAGCCACAATTAGGTTAACCAGGCTTTTATGTGTTACTTTACCAAATGCTTTCTTAAAATCCATATTGACAGCATACATTGGATTCACGTCATCAAACCTTTCTGTTACATCATCGATTAAGTCAATTAGATTAGCCAAGTATGATTTGCCTTTTAACAAGTTCCTGCTGGCTCTTCTTAATTAACTGAAACATCACCCATCACCTGGCCCATAGCTCTGAAAACTCCCCTGATATGCTCCCTAAAATGAGAGTGTGAAAGGCGTCACCCTCCAATCCGATGGCACCTCCATCGCTTCTAGGGAAGACTGAAAGCTTATGGCAAGCCCGTCTTCTCTCTCCAGCCCCACATCCTGCAGTAACCTGGGATGCCAGCTTCCTAGGCCAGAAAAATTATCCACTCTAAGCCAGCCTCTCCAGTACCTCTTGTTCTCATGTTTTAAATCATTCTTCACCTCTACCACATCTGCTTCTAGCAATATTTTGCAACATTCCTCTCCCCAAGAATACAGAAATACAAAGTATTCATTAAATATTCTAGCATTTCCCTGCATCTCTAACAACTCAATCTTTTAATTTGTGCTTACTATTTACATGCCAGCAGAAACTTTTCGTGCTCTCTTTAATGTTGACTGACATTTTATTCTTATATTCTCTCTTCATTAGTCTTATTAACCTCCTCAATCTTCCAATTAACCTATTGTATTTGATTTGGTTCTCGCTTGAAGAATCCTCCTGACATGTATCATGCACCCTCTTTTCTTGCTTCAGCATGTCCTCTACCTATTTCATTACCCAAGGAACCCTCGTTTTGATTCACCTACATTTCACATTGTTGCGAAGTGTCTAACTAGTACCTAAGCATCTCCTTGCTAAAGATCACCCATTGTTCCATTATTTTTTTAAAAATTCCATCTCGGATTTTGGCTCCATTTTTTTCCTAGCTATTTAATCATCTCATTGAAATTAGGGTTCAGCCAATTTATATGTTCTACTTCAGGTTATTTCTCTTTCTGAGTGTGAACTGTCAAAAACTCTGTGCCCCTATTGCGATCTCTCACTGAGTGGGGACAACAAACTCCATCAGAGCCTGTTCTGATCTCTCTGCCCGTGTGAACTGTGCCCATATCCTATGTCCCTGTTCTGATATATTTCCCTATGAGTAGGAACTGTGACCAGAGACTATTCCTGTTCTGATCTCTGACTTCTCTGATCTCTCTCTCTTTTTCTTTCCTTTCCTCTCTCTCTATATCCACCAACCCCGACCCCCACACCACCCGCCCCCCAGACCCCCTCTCTCTCTCTCTCTCTCTTTCTCTCTGTTTGTTTGTTGACAATAGATTCCGTTCTGAATGCCAGAATTCTCCCAGAATGAAAACTGTGACCAGAACCTGTGCCCTGTTCCAATGTGTTTCTGCAGCGACTGTGGCGCTAGCTTATATCCTGGTTATGCCTCCTCCCAACTAGGTTTTGTGTTCCTCTTTTGAAATCGCACTTTGCATTAGGCCTATGACAAGAGGCTGTCTCCCTGTTATGATTTTCTCGCTGCCTCTGTATGACTGTCTCCCTCTCTCTCTCTCTGAGCAGCGACGAGGGACTGTGTCCCTGTTCTGAATGCTCACTGAGTAGGGACTATGACGAAATGCCATGTCCATGCTCTGGTCATTCTGTGTAAAGACTGTGGCATGTGGTTGTGCCTTGGTTATGGCTTCACTCTGACTGGGACTGTGACAAGATTGTGTGTTCCTGGCAGGGAAGATTACCAGAGGTTACATCTCTGTTTTGATTTCTCTCTCTCTCAGCAGTGACTGTGACCAGAATCTGTGTGCAATGTTCTCACTGAGCTATGACTGTGACCAGAGACCTGTCCTTATTCAATTCTATCTAATGATTAGGAATAGCCAGTGTATTTTCCCTGGTCTCCCTCAATATGTCAAATCTGAAACCTAAGACTTCATCCCTATTCCAATTCGAATTCTATCTATGTGGCCAGATGTCATGCCCCTTTTCTCGTCTCTTTCCTCTCTCTCTCTACACACAACCCCGCCACACCCCCCGACCTTCACCCTGCCCTCTTTCTCTCTCTCTCTCTCTCTCTCTCTATCTATCTCTCAAGAATGCATTTATACACATACTCTCAGTCCCTTTTGCAATAAGGATATTTAGCCAGTTGTAGGCATTTTGTAAAGAAGATTTACTAAGATGTCATCAGAAATGAGATGTTATATTTGTCAGAATACAATAAATCGTCTGGTTCTTTTGCCCAGCAAACAGAAGACAAATTGGAGAACTACGAGAGTTCTTTATCATCATATCAGCTTTGATAGAGTAAACATAGAGAGAAAAAATGATTCCACTTGTGAGAAAGTGCAAATTTTCTTGAATATAAGATCATCACTCTTAAATCCAATAAGTGATTCAGGAGAAACTGCTTTAACCAACTAAAGTTAAAATCTCAACTTTGTGGCAAATTGTCTCCATGGGGTGCCTATCATAGATGGGTTCACGTGAATGCTAGATAAGGACGTCAAGAAGGTGTTAACCGAAGATCTGCTTAAAGTGGGAGATCATATAGATTGAGAGGAGGTTCGTTCACAGCATGAACACTGGTCTGAATCTTTTTCTCGTACTTTAACGTTACCAGGTAACATGAAGCTTGGATGTATTTTGACATGTGAGGAAGATACTGAGAGATAGAGCATCGGCAGTGTGGAGGGCACGTGGCAGGTGACACTTAATGTAGAGAAGTGTGAAGTGGCACATTTGGGTAGGAAGAACAAGGTGGGGGGTGTGCAATGTAAATTAAAGGTTAGAATCATAAAGGGAGATCAGCAACAGAAAGATCACCGGGTATATAGGTGTAAATCGTTGAATGAATGCTTGAGAAAGTAATGAAAAAGATATATGAAACCCTGACCTTTATAAATGGAGGCATGGAATGAGGAATTTATGATGAATCCTTAAGAAACTGTAATTTCTCCTTAACTGATTCATTATCCCCCAATTCTTTCCACAGCACTTTATGAAGGATGTGAATGTTCCAGAGGGAATGCAGAAAATGTGTATGAGAATGATTTCAGGGATGAAGGACTTCAGTTGTGTGGATAGATAGCAGGACCTGCAGCTGTTATCTGTGTACAACAGAAAGTTCAGAGATTTGATAGACGTGTTCAAGTTCATGTGGGGTTAATACGGGGTAGATAGAGGGAATCTATTCCCGATGGCAGGCGAGTCGAGAAACAAAGGCTATAGGTTTAAGCTGAATGGCAAAAGAACCAAATTCGACATGAAGAACAGTTATTTTGGACAGTGCATAACTAGGATCTGAAATACACTGCCTGGAAGTGTGGTGGAGGAAGACTTAATTGAAAGTTTTTATATGAAACTGAATTTGCATTTGAAGAGAAAAGATTTGAAGGGATATGATGAAAGGGCGCAGCGTGAGATTAGCTGAGTTGCAGTTGCAGAAAGCCAATATGGATATGATGGGACGAATAGACCCCTTCTGTTCTACAAGCATTCCATGATATGGTGTTCTGGGGTAATTTCTGTTTGTAATTCATTGTAATTGTAATTAGCCGTGCCATGAACTCACAGCAATGGTGTCGCTGCCCACTTGCACTGACATGGGCACTCCACTGGATAGCGATCCTGAACTCAGTGATGTCCAGAGTAGGATTTGAATTCTGCACTCACTACCTCGTAGGCATCCATACCATCATAAACCCAAGTACACTATTTGCTGACTTGTGATGGATAGATTATTCAGCCCACTTTGTCAAAAATGATTATTAAAACTGAATGCTAAATATTAATTGTCATAAGACTTTCTGCATAAGTAGTTAAGAGGCCTCAAATGATCCCTTGATTCGCTTTCTTAGTTTGAGGCTTTGTGACGTAGGGACAAATATCAACCCAATTTGCAAGGCAAGAAACCCACAGGATTGGATGTGATGCCAGTCTCATATTACACCTTATTTCAATCTAATTTCATTATAAAGGAGAATAAAATTAGGAGGGGTGTAAAACCATTTCCAGAACTCAATATCATTAGTTTCCAGAGGGAAGTCTGAGATTTAAACAGATGCTATCCACCCACCCACCACTCCTCACAAACAAGCAGAATTAATTTCCAATACCTGTGGGACCTGACAGTACAAAGGGGGAATAAAAAAGTTTTGTAGCAGGGAACAAGCTGCCAGTTAAGCAGAGGCAATTGTAGCTAAGCATGATTAATGGTTTATTTTGGACACATAATCCTTGATAATTAGTTTTCAAACTGTGGGCAGGCTGGAGGGCGAACACCTGTTGGCAGGAAGAATAACAAGTTGAAGAAATTTCATAAGCTCGTGCCTATTGTAAAAGGAAGAGCTTGGTAAAGCATGAGTTGCAGTAAGGCTTGTCCTTGTTTTCCTTGAAGACACCTTGGCTGAGTTGTTTAAGGCAGAAAGCACAGACAAAGTGCTCTGGGTGGAATCTCCTGCCCATGGCGGCAATGCAGCGCCCGCTGATGGGCTTCTGGCATCCACTGCACAATGTCCCCTGGCGTTGGTGGTAGTGCAGCTCACAGTAGGGCATTCCATCAACCTCAAAGAAAGAGGCACCCGCAAACGAGGTGAGACAATCCTAGGTTAGAGACAAAAATGGAAGCCATTACCATTTATTGTGGTCCATAGCAGCAGAGGAAGGGCATTCAACCCATCGAATGGTTACATGGTAACAAAAGGAAACCATTCATCCCATTGAGCCTTTTGCACAGGAACAAGCGCAGGCCATTCAGCCCATAGAACTTATTCCATAGGAACAGGAGTAAGACACTTAGATCATCACACCTGCTACATAAGAATACAAGTTGGCTACTGAATCCGTACAGCTGATTGCACAGCCTATTACATAGATGCATGCCATTCAGTGCCTCAACTCTGTTCCCCCATTCAATTCAATAATTTCAACAGAATTTACTGGTCTGTTTTTCAGGTCATTTAATTTTGCAATTCAGTCCATGTCAAATTTCATGATAAATCTACTTGTTCAGATTCCCACATTAGTTTTAATGGCTTCACTTTATTTAATCTATACATTTCCTGTATCGTTTTCTACACATTATTTGATATCTCTAAATTCCGGCGGCTAAGTCCACAAATTAACATATTGGAGAATTGATGTTTGAACAGAAAATTCAGGTAACGAAATTCATATTCAATATTGATGCCCAGCATTTCAGTACAAGTGCCAGCCTCTTAAACAATATATAATTTACCACAACCAAATTGCTGGTAATTTGGAACAAAGAGCCTGCCTCTGTAAAGTCACTATGAGTAAATTGGCTGGAGACACTTGAAAGCAAGAGAGGGCTTTAAGATTCTGAAGACGACTGAATATGTGGGTGGAGAAATCTTTCCACTTTGGGAAGAAAATATAACAAGGGATTATGGTTTAGCAAGATAAAATGTTCCATCATGTTCATGAGAAACTTCTTCTCCCAATGAGTGGAGAGAATGTGGAACTTGGCACCAAAAGGAGTAAGGTAGAAATGGCAGCATAGAGATAATATTACCGAGCTGTTCGTAGGCCTAGAATAATGCAGATGTTGTAGGGGTCAAATTTCTTCCTCGAAGTTGGAGGAATTCAAATTCAATTACTAGATAAAAATCATTAATAAAAAGTTATTAACAGAAATGATGATCACGATACTACTGGATTGTCAATAAAAAAATCTGCTTAATTAATATCCTGCAGGGTGCAAAACCTGCCAAAGTTACCCTGTCTGGTCTACATGTCACTTTAGAACAAGAATAATGCAGGTGACCATAAACTACACACCCAAATGATCTAGCAAGCCAATTGGTTGTTTTAAACAGCTGATGAAAAGTTGAATTGGAATAAAACTGAATGGGCCAGCTGATATTGGCCTAGACACCAGAAACAACAAATGCAAAGTCCTCATCACGAACATGGGAAAAGTATACGAAATTGAGAGAGCTGTCCCACAGACTAGTCAAGCAATGGCCCAAAAGGTCATACTGTCCAATCATACCTTACAGCCAATGTTAACCCAAAACCACCACAGGTGGCAACAATGTGACATACAGTTGGGAAGAAAATGGCGGTGGGAATCTTCAACATTGACTCCAGATGAAATTAAGTCTCATGGCATCAGGGCAAACATGGGAATGGAAACCTGCCGCTGATTATCACCTACTGACTTCAACCAACTTAAGATCAGTACCCCTACATGTTGAACACTGCATGGAAGGTACACTAAGCAACGGCACAGAGTGAACTCTTAGTGGGAAATTGGATGCTCATCACTGAGCACCACTCCTGCACGAGTCCTGAAAAAACATTTCCTGACAGTCTGGACCCGCAGCAGATGATAAGAGAACCAGAAAGAGGGGAAACTCAATACTGGGCACCCATGAGACATTATGAGCTTTCAACAACAGCAGAATTGCATTCAACTACAATCTATAATCTCACAGCCATGCAATTTGTCATTACCATCAAACCTGAAAACCAAGCATGGTTCAATGAGTGCAGGGGAGCATGCAAGGATCATTAGCAAGCATCAACATATGATTCTAACCCAGTGACGCTACAACATCGAGCTACAAGCATGTTAAACAGCAGGAGCAGCCTGTTGTAAATAGATCTATCAATAAACAGGTCAGATCAAGCTCTGTCAACCTGTTGCATCCACTTGTGAACGATGGTGAACAATTCGACAACCAAACGGGGGAGGAAGCTCCACAAATAACCCTATCTGAAGCAGAGTGGGACTAACATCCTTGCGGGTGGATTTGCTACTGCTGTTGGGAGGAGTTTAAACTAATTCGGCGGGGGAGGAGACACAGAATGTTAGCAGAATAGGGATACATCATAATACAGTAAAACAATCAAGTCAGAGGGAGTAGAGCTGCATTAAGTTTCAAGGGAGTAAGGCAAGGCCGGATGGCCTCTACTTTAATACCAGGGGCGTTATAGGTAAAACGGATGAGTTAAGGTTAAGGGTTGACATGTGGAATTGTGATATAGCAGCCATCACTTAGACGTGGTTGAGGGTGGGGCAGGATTGGCAGCTCAAGATTTCGGGATATAGAACCTTCAGGCGAGACAGGAGAGGGGGTAAAAAAGGAGTCAGTAAGGAGAGACGATACCTTAGAGGGGGCATCGAATGAAGTTTTGTTGCTAGAACTTAGGAATAAATAAAGGGGCAGCCACATTAGGTGTTTATTATAGACCGTCAGATAGTCATTGGGAAATTGGGAAGCAATTATGTGCACAACTTGTGGAGGTGTGTAAAAACAATAGCAATAGGGTAATTATTTGGTGATTTCAACTTTCCCAACGTTAATTGGGATAGACATAGTGTAAAGGGCTTGGATGGAGTGAATTTCTTAAAATGTGTACAGGAGAACTTTTTAGGTCAATATGCAAACGGTCCAACAACGGACAGCGCGGTGCTGGACCTAATTCTAGGGAATAAAGCCGGACAGGTGGCTGAGGTGGTGGTGGGTGATAGCAACAATCACATGGTACAATTTAAGCTTGAGATGGACAAAGAAATAGACAAGTTTGGAAAAAAAAATTGGATTGGGGGAGAGCGGATTTCAGTAAAATAAGGCAGGATCTGGCCAAGGTGTACTGGGAAATGCTACTTGTGGGAAAGTCAACAGAGGGGCAGTGGGGGCATTCATAAAGGGAATGGGAAGGGTACAGGCTCAATGTGTTCCCTCTAGGGTGATGGGAAGAAGTAACAAGCTCAGAGGACCATGGATGACCAGGGATATTCAGGATGTGGTTAGAAGGAAAGGAGAGGCTTTAATCAGGAACAAGGGAAGCAAAACAGTGGAGGTATCAGAGGAGTACATAAATGGAAGAGTGGAGCTTAAGAAAGCAATTAGGAGAGCAAAGAGGGGATATGAGAACGCTCTGGCTGGGAAAAGTAGGGAAAAGCCCAAGATATTCTATAAGTATATCAATGGGAATAGGATAACCAGCGAAAGAGTAGGGCCATTAGGGACCAATGGGTGGAGCCACAGGACATCGCTAGAGTGTTGAACGAATACTGGACATCTGTCTTCACCCAAGAGGATGAGGATGAAGGTATCAAACTCTGGGAGAGAGACTGCGAAGTTCTTGAGCAAATTGATACAGGGAGTGACAAGGTATTGGTGGTGTTGGCAGGCTTAAAAGTGGACAAATCTCCAGTTCCGGGTAATTTGTGTCCCAGACTGCTAAGGCAGGCAAGGGAGGAGATCTCAGGGACTCTGACCTAAATTTTTAATTCCTCTTTGGCTATGGGGGAGATGCAGAGGACTGGAGAACAGATAACGTGGTTCTGCTACTTATGAAGGGTTGTGGAGATAAGCCAGGGAAGTACAGGCCAGTGAGTCTCACGTCAGTAGTAGGGAAACTATAGGAGAAAATTCTGAAGGAGAGAATCTACCTCCACTTGGAGAGGCAAGGTTTGATCAGGGATAGTCAGCATGGTTTTGTCAGAGGGAGGTCATGCCTAACAAATTTGACTGAATTTTTTGAGGAGGTGAGCATTTGTGTAAATGATGGTGGTGCAGTTTATGTAGTTTATATGGATTTCAGCAAAGTCTTTGACCAGGTCCCACATGGAAGACTTATAAAGAAGGCAAATGTGCATGGGATACCAGGTAATTTGACAAGGTGGATTCAAAATTGGCTTCATTGTAGGAGGCAGAGGGTGAGGACAGAAGGATGCATTAGTGGCTGGAAGCCAGTTTCCAGTGACGTAACACAGGGATCTGCGCTGAGTCTCCTATTATTTGTCATTTATATAAATGACATAGATGACTATGTGGGGGTTAGGATTCATAAGTTTGCGGATGACACAATGATTGGCCGGGTGGTTAACAGTGAGGTTGAGTGTCTTGGGCTATAGGAAGATGTCAAATGGACAGGTAAGTGGCAGATGGAATTTAACCCTGAAAAGTGTGAGGTGATACACTTTAAAAGGAGTAATTTGATAACGAAGTATTCAATGAACGGCATGACACTAGGAAGTTTTGTGGAACAAAGTGACCTTGGTGTGTGTGTGTCTATAGATCTCTGAAGGCATATTAGTGGGGTGGTGAAAAAGGCATATGGGATAGTTGCCTTTATCAATCGTGGCATATATTACAATAGTAGGGAGATCATGTTGGCGAGGCCACAGCCGGAGTACTGTGTGCAATTCTGGTCGCCACATTATATGAAGGATGTGATTATACTGGAGGGGGTGCAGAGGAGATTCACCAGGATGTTGCCTGGGGTGAAACATTTAAATTATGAAGAGGGGTTTGATAGACTTGGGTTGTTTTCATTGGACAGAGAAGGCTGATGTGCGGTCTGCTCGAGTTGTACAAGGTTATGAGGGGCATGGAGAGGGTGGATAGGGAGCAGCTGTTCTCCTTAGTTGAAAGGTCAGTCACAAGGGAACTTATGGTCAAGTTGAGGGAGAGGAGATTTAGGGAGGATGTGAGGAAACTCTTTTTTCCCCCCAGAGGGTGGTGACGGTCTGGAATGCACTTCCTGGAAGGGTGGTGGAGGCAAGTTGCCTCACATCCTTCAAAAAGTACCTGGATGAGCACTTGGCATGTCATAGCATTCAAGGCTATGGGCCAGGTGCTGGAAAATGGGATTAGGTAGGTATGTCAGGTGTTTCTCACATGTTGGTGCAGACTCAATGGGCCGAAGGACCTCTTCTGCACTGTGTGATTCTGTGATTCTGATTCAGTGATCTTCAAGAAAGGGGGAGCCCAGCACGCCAGTGCAAAATACAGGGCTGAAACATTTGCAAAAATCTTCAACTGACACTACAAAATGGATAACCCATCCTGGCCTCCTCCTGTGGTTCTCAGTATCACAGTTGCCAGTCCTCAACTGATTTGATTCGCCCCACTTAATATCATGAAACGACTCAAGGCATTGAATGCATGAAAGGCTGTGGGCCCTGGCAAGTTGTTCCAGTATAGAAACTGTGAAAAATCGCCAATGTACGTCCTGTTTCTAAACCAGTAGGACAAATCCAATCTCAGCGATCAAAAATTTGATGCAAAGGTGTAATTGACTGCGTTATCAAGCAGTACCTATCCAGCAATAACCTGCAGAACTGATGCTCTGTTTGTGTTTAACGAACGGTAATCGGTTTCAGACCTCATTACAGCCTTTCGAATGAAAAAAAAAACAAGAGGAGCTGAATTCCAAAGGTGAGATGAAAGTTACTGCCCTTGACATCAAGACAGAGAAAATCTAACCATCTCCCCATGACATGCAACGGCATTGCCATCACTGAATCGCGCACCATCAGACTCTTTGGAGTTGTGATTGACCAGGATGGGCCAGCCATATAAATGATGATGCTACACAACAACGGCTCAATGGCTGGGCATTATGCAGCTTGTAACCTACCTGTTTCCTCCCCAAAGGGTGTCCACAATCTACAAGTTACGAGTCAAGAGTGTGCTGGAATACTGCCTGTTGTCTGGATGACTATGGCTCCATAAACACTCAAGGTGCACCGCATTTGCCAGGAAACAGCAGCCTGCTTGATTGGAATCCCACCCACCACTCAAATATTCACTGCCTCCACCAGCAGCGTACAGTGGCTACAGTATGTATCATATACAAGATGCATTACAGCAACTCGACAAGACTCCTTCAACAAAACCTCCTAAACCAGTGATTTTAACACTAAGAAGAACAAGGGTAACAGGCTGCCTGAACTCGGTCATATGAAAGTTCGCCTCTAAAGCGCAGTCTACCCTGATTTGAACCTGCATTATTGTTCCTTCACTGTCACTGAATGAGACTCTTGGAAACCCCTCCCTAACCCAATCGAGGGGCAGAATTTTGCAGCCCTGGCATGGCGAAGCGAGACTGAAAATGCGGCAAACCATTCAAACGTCCATTGACAGGCGGGACTCTAAAATCCCATTGGCTTGGTTTGCTCATGGCAAGAGCCTTCGGGTCAGCGTGCGGGGGTGTGCCCGCTTTTTGATGCTTAAAATGACACGGTGCCATCGGGAATGCGTCCCAACGTCATGAACTGTCAATGACCGATTAAGGCCTTTTAATTATCAGCTTAAAAAGTTAACAGAGCTGTCCGTCCAACCTTATTGTTGACGGGCAGGCAAAGAGCCGAGGCTGCCTTCGCATTTTTCATGAAACCTCATCCACAGACGGGAATTGAATAAAAGTTTTTATTAATGTTCATTGTCATGTCCCAGCTCATGTGACACTGTCACATGAGGGGACATGTCTTTTTCTTTCTTTAAATTATTGATAATGGAACTAATCTCTCTGAGGCAGCTCTACACGAAACAGCACAAGCCCTGACTCAGCCTGTTCCCCCGCCCGCGCAGGGAGTGCTGTGCATTTCCGGGTGTGTGTCACACTGGGCGGGTCTGTCCATCTAAAATGGCAGTGCAAAGCCTATCACAGGCGATGATCGGTTTGCGCACCCGCTCCAGCTCAACAGCAGCCCCCCTCTCCTCGCCGGGGTGAAAATCCTCCCACTGCATTTCAAGAAGATGGATCACCAGCAGCTTCCCAATGACAATTAGGGATTATCAATAAATGCAACCTCCCCTGCCCCACCTTCAACCCTTCCCATGAAGGAATGAAAAAGCATAGGTTCATTTGAAGTGAATCTCGATACTTTCATGGAGAGATTATAATAGATAGATTTCTGATAGTTTAAAAGAAGAGAAGTGAAGGAGGCTTTTGTTCAATGTAATCATCAGCATAAGTTAAACGGCAGTTTCTGGACTATAATTTCTATGTAGCTCTTTGTAATCTACTAACTGAATTGTGAGCAATTTGAACCACCATTTGGCGCCAAGAAAATTCGTACAATATGGCACAGAAGAGGAACACCTGTCTCTGGAGTATCCCAAATTTGTCTGCTAATGTCAGTAACAATAATATCACTGCCACGGGGGATAGAGTATCATATAGGGGTAAACGTAACATTGTTGGGGGCACAGCAATATCACCTCGGTAACCTGTTGAACAGCATTGAGTTCCATCAACTTCAGCACTTCTGATTGCCCATGCTACATAACAGTAAGCAAAACAATTCCATCTTTCCCAAGCACAGTTTCACTTTAAACCATAATTGCAAGTATATTTCGAGCTGTCATGCATTCGCCATATGTCAACTATAAAACATAGTGCTGATGATGCCGTTTTAGAAGCCCATTCCACTCTCTCAAGTGGACGCAAACGATACTCTGGTGGTATTGCACAAAGGAGATCAGGGGATCAGACCTTTATTGCTCTACCAATGTCAGTAAAGTAAGTGATCCATTGTCAGATTGCTGTTTGTGAGAAATTCTGTGCTTGTGATAACTAACTTTCATTGACTAACACCATAGCCACCCGCTAAACCCCATCCCCGATCTCCACAACCCATTTCATCAGTGATCATTACAGCAGAAATATTTTCCGTAAAGTGCATTGGGATGCGATAACATTGTGCAGGTGATACAATTGCACCCCATCCCCATCCCGTTTATAAATGCAGAACGATGTCCTAAATGTAAAGTGTTCATTCTGATCACTGACACTTACTCTGCATACAAAGCATTCTGGGTGCCAGACATTGTTGAGTGCGGATAGGTAGTTGTCCAGGACTGGACGATCACAGCTGCCACACTTGGGAGCAAACATGTTGAAATAGTCTTTGCGGCAATACGCCTTCCCGTCTTTCTCATGGTAACCTAAGAATACAGAAGAAGAAGGATGAAAGACGTGTTGCACATGTGGGGCAATAAACCAGTCGTTTTCTGAATAGCACAGGGAACAAGCAAGATAGTGGGCATGAACCTGGACACAGGCGGGGCTCAAAACACACGTTAACATCTTGATGATTGGTTATGAGTTCTGCCCAACATTCAGTTCCATTAACGTTAAGAGAGCTGAATATAAGTTCTGTCTACAAGGGTCATTCAATGAGAAACCGCCTTTGTGGCATGGTTGTCCAAGTTTCAATTTCACCCCAGGAATGTTAGTTGCAAAAATTTACATCAGCATTTGTGATTACCCACAACACCTATAAAGTGAAAAGCAAATAAAAGAAGGAGTGTGTTGAATTAGTCTGTTTTATATCAACTATACTTTCCATAACTCGGACTCATTTGGCCAAACTTGAAACGTTCTGCAGACAACTATGAAATTGCAACTCCTGTTCCATAACCCTGTAGGACAGGGAACTTCCAGAGAATACCCAACCATTTTTGTTCCTCAATTCACCTCTAATCCTTCCAGCAGATACTTCAAATCTGTACATTACTGGTGTCACTGCTAAGGAAAATAAGTCTTCCTCGTCCACACCATAGGAGGACTTGTAGTGCAGTGGGTGGGCTCCCTGCCTTTCAGATAAAGCTCTGGGTTCCAGTCCCTCTAAAGAAGTTGATGGCCGTGAAAGGTGCGATCATAACGCAGCCAAACAGATAGAGTGTCAAGCTTCAAATCCTTCCACTGCATCCAGTAGGCAGAAAGAGCGGGAGAACCTTAGCCATGTTCTTGAAAGAAAGTTGGAGCCTCTGCCATCACAATTCATGGCTGTGAACTACAACGTTCATGCAAAAGTGAATGTTGCCACAGCAACTCGCACTCCTTGATGGGCTGGTTGCTTCAGTTGGCTGGACAGCCAGTGTGGATCAGGTTGGTGCACAGCAGTCAAATTCCTGTTCTGGCTGGGTTGTATTTAGGACCTGCCTCCTTGCCCTCCCATGGTGGAGGTCATAGAAACATAGAAATATAAAAAAATAGGAGCAGGAGTAGGCCATTCGAGCCTGCTCTGTCATTCATTATGACCATGGATGATCATCCAACTCAATAACCCGCTCCCGCTTTCTCCCCATGCCCTTTGATCCTTTTCGCCCCAAGACCTATATCCAATTCCTTCTTGAAAACATACAATATTTTGGCCTCAACTACTTTCTGTGGTAGCAAATTCCACAGGCTCACCACTCTCTAGGTGAAGAAATTTCTCCTCATCTCAGTCCTAAATGGTCTATCCCGTATCCTCAGACTGTGACCCCAGGTTCTGAATTCCCCCACCATCAGGAACACCCTTCCTGCATCTACCCTGTCTAGTCCTGTTAGAATTTTATAGGTTTCTATGAGATGCCCCTTCATTCTTCTGAACTCCAGCGAATATAATCCTAACCAACTCAATCTCTCCTCATGCGTCAGTCCCGCCATTCCAATAATCAGTCTGGTAAACCTTCATGCACTCCCTTTATATCAAGAACACCCTTTCTCAGATAAGGAGACCAAAACTGTACACAATATTCCAGGTATGGTCTCATCAAGGCCCTGATTAAGTGCAGAAAGGCATCCCTGCTCCTGGCTATAGCACTGGGACCAGAGAACTGAAAAGCTTCATGCCATCCAGACAGGCCACATCAGTTAAACGCCCCTAACCCTCCTATGTACTTTTAACAATACTTCAAGATCGTAGTTCTTAAAATTAACCAACAAATATTTAAGACAATTTGGGGAGAAGGGCAAGGTTGAGTGGAGCTGCAAAGCATAATGAGAATTAGTGAAAAATCAATCGAAAGCAAATAATTACGTTGACATACAAGATTTATGGCAAGATGCACTTTCAGAGACTGTGGGGCGATTTTAACTGAATCTGTTTTTTGGAAAGCATATGGGCTGGGATGGAAGTTTGCTTTGACAAAGTGTGTAGATTTCAATGGTGAAATAAAACAGGTGGAAAACCAGCATTGGGCCAAATTGCGTTAGTATCCAGTGACAGTTGAATAATAACTGTCCCCAAAAGCTCATAGTTGGAAACTGCTAGCAGATAACGCTGCATTATCAGAGTCATTTTACTCTGGATCTATCCAGAAATTGAAGTAATGGTGACAAATAGCTGAAGTTATCCATTATTTTAACATTAACTCTTGGCTGTATTATTTTTGTTTTCTTTGCCTCAACCAGTTCCATGTTAAACAATAACAAAAACAAATTATGTGAACTTAGTGTTATTTAAGTTACATTTGTAACGACTTATTTCGCAGAAAGGCTCCTCACTCAGTTGGTGTTCATTTTAACTTTGAGCTATGGAGTAAAACAGGTGGTAATATGTTAATTAGTCAAGAAATATAGTCCTTGACTTTATCTTCCATTGGGTCGGAATGTTGTACAGTGCATAATTCAAAGCTGATTCGTTTCAACTCTTTTCATGCCATCACCCAAAAGATAAAATGGCTACAATTGCATTTCTCTCACACTTAAGCAATTACAACCCCCTTACAGTTTCACAGGCGTCCATGCTCGGGCACTGTGAAAGGTTGGAGTTTCACATGTTTCATACTTGACCTCATCCTCATCAATCTGCCTGCCGCAGATGCATCTGTCCATGACAGTATCGGTAGGAGTGACCACCGCAGTTATTGTGGAGACAAAGTCCCGCCTTCACATTGAGGATACCCTTCATCATATAGTGTGGCACTACCACTGTGCTTAGTGGGATAGATTTCACATGGATCTGGTAACTCAAGACTGGGCATCAATGGGCCGCTGTGGGCCATCAGCAGCAGCAGGATTGTGCTCAAACAGAATATTAAAGCTCATGGCCTGGCATATCCCCCACTAAACCATTAAGCCAGTGGATCAACGCTGGTTCAATGAAGAGTGCAGGAGGGCATGTCAGGAGCAGCACCAGGCATACCTAAAAATGAGGCGTTAATCTGGAGAAGCTGTAAAAAAAAAGCAGAGCTACTTGCATGCCAAACAGCATAAGCAGCAGCAAGTAATAGACAAAGCTAAGTGATCCCATAACCAACGGATCAGATCTAAGCTCTGCAGTCCTGCAGCATCCAGTTGTGAATGAAGGTAGACAATTAAACAACTCATTGAGGAGGTGGTTCCACAAATACCCCCATCCTCAATGATGGAGGAGCCGAGCATAGCAGTGCAAAAGATGAGGCTGAAGCATTTGCTTCAGCCAGCGATGCCGAGTGGATGATCCATCTCAGCCTCCTCCAGAGGTCCCCAGCTTCACAGATGCCAGTCTTCAACCAATTCAATTCACGCGCGTAATATTACACTGAAGGCGCTGGATACTGCAAAGGCTATGGGCCCTGACAATATTCCAGCAATGGTACTGAAGACTTGTGCTCCAGAACTTGCTGCACCCCAGGCCAAGCTGTTCCAGTACAGCTACAACACTGGCATCTGCCCGGCTATTTGGAAAACTGTCCAGGTAAGTCCTGTACACAAAAACCAAGACAAATCCTACCCAGCCAATTACCGCCCCATCAGTCTACTCTCTATCATAAGTAAAGAACTGAAAGGGGTCATCAACAGTGCTATCAAGCAGCACTTGCTTAGTAATAACCTTCTCATTGATGCCTAGTTTAGGTTCCACCAGGTCCACTCAGCTCCTGACCTCATCATAGCCTGGGTTCAAACATGGACAAAAGAGCTGAATTCCTGAGGTGAGGTGAGAGTGACTGCCCTTGACATCAAGGCAGCATTTGACCCAGTGTGGCATCAAGGATCCCTAGCAAAACTCGAGTCAAAAATGGGAATCAGGGGGAAAACTCTCCAATGGTTGGAGTCATATCCAGCACAATGGAAGATGTTGTGGTTGTTCGAGGTCAGTCATCTCAGCTCCAGGACATCGCTGCAGGAATTCCTTAGGGTAGTGTCCTAGGCCCAACCATCTTCAGCTGCTTCATCAATGACCTTCCTTCCATCATAAGGTCAGAAGTGGGGATGTTCGCTGATGATTGCACAATGTTCAGCACCATTTGCGACTCCACAGATGCTGAAGCAGTCTATTCCCAAATGCAGCAAGACCTGGACAATGTCCAGGCTTGGGCTGACAAGAGACAAGTAACATTCTTGCCATACATGTGTCAGGTAATGACCATCTCCAACAAGAGGGAATTCAACCATCACCCCTTGATGTTCAAAAGGATTACCATCATTGAATTCCCCACTATCCACATCCTGGGGGTTACCATTGACCAGAAACTGAACTGGACTCGCGATATAAATACTGTGAAGAAAATGCCTCACTGAATGAATCCACAATGGAACAGAGCACCCTCAGCAATTTGAATAGTACCTCCCAAGGAGTTCTGGAAAACTTACCCTCGTTTCCAAAGATATCACCGCAGTGCGCACAGAAAAAATGTTCCGGGTGCCAGGTTTTATCCAGCGCTGTGAGGACTTTCTGTAAATGTTTAAAATAAAGCAAAGTGAAAAAAAGCAATCGTTCATCCTTTGGCATATAAAGAAATATTAGGCAACTGCCATCTACTGCTTATCTGCAACTATTTCACAATTAATGGAATAGAATATTATCTTAGTCTATAACACAAAGTGGGTAATGTCACATTGGCCACCATATTCATTTCACATAGGTTTAAGTGAAAAAGACGATCAGACGTGCATCGTAATAGTCGGTAAATCTGATTCTGTTTCTTTTGCCTGCCACCCCATATCTGCATCTATCTGTTAGGTTGTTCTATGGAAACAGGTTTTCACTCACTGGTACTACGAATTTATTAATAGGTTATCTATTCATAGTTCTTCAAGCCACAGCAACTCTGAATAACACGCTAAACTTGTAACGCTAAGCTATTGAAGTGAAATAATTTAAAGCGGGAAATTTCAATTTGAATGAATGAATATAAATGTGATTAATTAATTAATTCTTCAGTTTAGATCCAAGAAAATGGCAAAAAGCACGAAATTCGACCAATATGAGATGCAGTCAAATAGTTATTGAAGGTGTGAGACAGTTCGGTAAATCTAAATTTCACAAAATATTGATGTCTGTTCCGAGTATTGATTCATATGCTGAATCATACTGCATATATATGCATATGAATCAATACACATCAAACATCAGAAGAACATGCAGAGTAGTAGCAGAATATCAACAGAACGACATGAGGTTTTCAGATGGTGGGAGATGCAAAAAGGCAACGTACTAAACAATAACTGCACATCGTGAATGTCTCATTGTCTTGGGAACAATCTAAAAATATGACTGGCACTGCATTATACAAATGCAATGAGCTCGATGAAAACAGGAGCATGCATAATTCTCATTATTATACAATATGCCTGATATTCATTGGATATTGAAAGCAATGGAACCAAATATTGGAAGGTACATTAAATGAACAAAGAAGCTGATAAAACCTGCCATGCACTCCCATCCATTCCCAATTTCACTCAGTATTTGAATGTTCTGCTATTGAACTGGGAACAAAATACGGTGTTAATTGCACCAGACACCAGCCATAACAAAGTTTGTAAAGGTTAGTATACATTTAGATGGAAATTCCATCTATTTTTCAATAGGCTTACATCGAGAATAGGACCTCTACAGTAGGCACAGCGTGGGGAGAAGAGATGGTGGTAATCCTTATGGCAATATGCTCGACCATCACGTTCACAAAACCCTTTCAATCCGATTTCTTCATTACAGTGAGCACAGACAAAGTGTTCTGGATGCCAGGTCAAACCCATCGCCGTAACAATCTATGATTCAGTAAATACATTAAATCAGTAGACAAGGTCTATTAACAACCATTGATTCACTATAAAGTATTCAGATAGGTTTCTTAAAAGAAAATCTAGAATGCATTCCTGACTGCTCTTCTAATTAAATGAAG
The DNA here is from genome assembly GCA_026770705.1 of Isurus oxyrinchus. Classification (NCBI taxonomy): domain Eukaryota; kingdom Metazoa; phylum Chordata; class Chondrichthyes; order Lamniformes; family Lamnidae; genus Isurus; species Isurus oxyrinchus. Next base: position 4,241,616 of record JANJGN010000035.1, on the reverse strand, counting down.
GTAACAGCAAATATGACCCGTTCTGTATTGGTTGTCTGAACTTCCCCTGAGATAGATGATTTGAAAGAATCCATCAGACCAGTGCTCCAGTAGAGGGCTCTCAAGTGCCAAAAAAGTAGGATGCAGTTATCTTTAAAATTGATGTTTCAAGGTGGATATGCAAACGGCCCTGATTAATAATAGAATGACTTAGAAATATCCAGTTGCTGACTGAAATAACTTCACCCTAACTGCTTGCAAATAAACAAGAGCTGCATCTTCAATATAAATAAATATCCTTAAAGATGCAAAACAGGTTTCTGATTCGATGTCAGCTATTTTGGACAATCAGTACCAAACATTTTACACTATCAACATCAGCCATTTTTCATTATCAGTGTCCGCTTTGTTATTACTCTGTCACTGTCAATTATTTTGCAACATTGCAATCATTCATTTTATACTATTGCGAGAAACAATTTCACCCTATGGCTGTCAATCATTTTACTCAATAACACAAGGTCAAAATAAACATAGTCTGACTTGTATACAAATGGCATCCATAGTACTTTTCTACTACTTCCTTCAAGCCCTCCTGTGTTTTTAGCCTTCTTGTCCAACATCCAGTCCTCAATGTGGCCCAATTTCTGAAAATTAAGTATTTTAAAAGAGAAAAGCTATGATCTTTCGATCCCGGAGACTGTTTGGTATCCTTGCCACTCATTAAATCCATCTCCTATGTCAATGTCACAGTTTGATACCAATATTTTGTTACCTGGATGTGTTATTTCGACCCAAGTAAATCTCCCTCTCCATCGAAACATCACCGATTTCCAACCTGAAACATTTTTCTCCACTGTCTCATCCTAACTGCTACTGATATTCTTATTCGTGCCTGTGTCATATCCAGCCTCGACTATTTCAATGTCGTTCTGCTAGGCTACCACACTGAACCCTGCAGTAGATACAGCTATTCCATAATTCTGTAAAATGGAGGTGGTCAAATACTTGTTTTCTGTTTTCCAATCAGCATTATGTCTTATTCAACTATCACCACTGGCCAATTGTTCTATATTGGCTGGCAGTTAAGTACCACTTTGAATTGAAAATACTCATCCTTGTTTCGAAATCCGAAATCCCCCTACATCTGCAATAACTTCCAGACCCAAAATTGTCTGAGATATTTACACTTTTATAATTCTGGCCTTTGAGCATCTCTGAATTCAATTGCTTGCCAATGGTGCCTGGGTGCTCAGTTCTGCAGAGATAAAAACAAAAAACTGCGGATGCTGGAAATCCAAAACAAAAACAGAATTACCTGGAAAAACTCAGCAGGTCTGGCAGCATTGGCGGAGAAGAGAAGAGTTGACGTTTCAAGTCCTCATGACCCTTCGACAGAACCAAAGAATCAACAGAATCGAAGGGTCATGAGGACTCGAATCAACTACTCTTTTCTTCTCCGCCGATGCTGCCAGACCTGCTGAGTTTTTCCAGGTAATTCTATTTTTGCTCAGTTCTGCAATTGCCTCTCTACTCCTCTCTGCCTCACTACCTCGCTTTCCTCCTTTAAGATGCTTCAAATGTGTCAAATTCATTTTGATAGTGTACCAGTGAAGCAATGTTCAACCTTTCATTGCTCACAGGACCCATATAAGTGCAACTTGTTGTTAATTTTGGCAGGACCCTAACTTTTAGCAAATCCCATTAATCCACCACTCATTGGTCAACCAAAAAACGCTCCAGAATTATAAATCATCTCCTCAAATCCTGCACTGGTTGTGTTCTATCCTCTCTCTGCAACCTCCTGAGTTAATTGTTCTCTCAACCCTGACCTCTGGCGCAACCTTCAGTCCAACCATGGCAGCTTCCGTAATCTATGACTCATGCTCTCACATCCTCGGCATTGTTGCTATGTGCAATTGGCTCACATAAAACTATTTGGATTTTTTTCTTCTCCATGCTTTTAATTGCCCTTTCTACAGTGTTTTACCCTGATGTGATGTCAATTTTCATTCGGTTATGCTCTTGAAGCATCTTGGAGGACTTTTCAGAGTTAAAGAGGATTTCTTTTTCAATGATCTCATACTTTACCAATTTTGCGCTTTTTAGTTTGTAGGCTATGTTAACAGTTTACTATTTACAAATCAGAAGTATTGCTCTACACGTTCCCAGAAATGAATAGGCATGATACAAATAATATGTAATTCTCTGTAAATGCAACAGCAACAATACCATTTTAAGTTTCTCCAGATGCTGATGTAACTACACACAGTAGGAGGACTTACTGTCCCAACGATGCGTTTCTTGCAGGAACTGCAGACTCCCTTAGCATCGGTGCTGACTCCTAGTTGATGAAGATCAGATTCCAAGGTTCCCAACATGGTATCCAGCGAGCTCCCTGCTCCCTGTGAAGCAGTGCCTGGGGTCGGATCTAGCGAGGTCTTTGCACACTCAGTGGGACTGAGGATCTGCAGGAGAAAACAGCGAAGTTACATTTTCTGCGCCTGTCAAAGTACCAGATACATATGAACCTGCGGATTGAATCATACCTGTATGAGGATTACCAGGAGTGCCATTCTTGTTTTACACAAATCTGGCAATTCATGAAATGGTGAAATTAAAGGCAGATTAAGCTGGGAATTCGTCCCGAGTGGTGATGCAAAGTGAATGTTATTTGACCAGTTCAATTAATTGCATTGGAATTAATGGCCTGCTGCTGCATATAATGCGCGTCAATCTGATGTCGCCCATTTTGAGCCAACTTCTTTGTGGAATTTGAGTTTGGACACATTTGCCTGCGGAAGGGTTATCACAGAAAGTACACATTGTCCAGGAGTATAAGAATGTAAAGCATGAACATTCATCCTGTGACACCTTCACGTTGTGCTAGCTGATTTCCCGTTTGGTTGAAGTATTGAAATATAGTAAGAATTCAATTAGATGTATCCCCAACTGTCCCCAAATATAAAATTGGCCCCATAATCTCCTCAAATATTATCAATTTCCATTTAACATCTCTTGCCTGTGAGGACACTTACCTCAGACAGGTTGGCCATAATATCCTCCAGCTGTTGAGTCGCTGATGTTGGACTCAACAACGTGGTTTCCATGGTGAAGTGAGGATCCTCCTGAATCTTACTGAAATAAAAGAAATGAAATGAGTTAAAAACTCACAGGTGTCAAGCTGGACTGGTAAATACATCTCTCATTGTATATTTTGATGCTCAGTGAAAGTAATATAGCAATATGCTCACAGCTTTGCTCAGTCTGAGGTTGTGGGCATCACTAGCAAGACCAATATATATTGGCACCTTCTTCTTAAATCAGTTTGGTCCTTGTGGTGAAGTTACACCTATAGTGCTGTTAAAGATTAAGTTCCATGATTTTGATCTAGTGGCGTGAAGGAATGAATATATGTGCTCAAGTTTGGTTTCCAAATGCTTTTGCACAGAACGTAGAGGTGGTAGTTTTCCAATGTATCTGTTGTTCTTGTGTTTCTATGTGGTGCAGTTAATGAGTTTGGCAAATGTCATATCATGAAGTTTCATCAAGTCTAAGGCTGTTTGGCTCAACTGGGGTTGATGATATTTATGGTCTGCACAAGTCTCTTTTCACTGTTCTTCATCAAACATATCAGCATATTCGTCTATTCTTTTGCCCCTCGTATGTTTGTGTATCTTCCCCTTAAAGACATATTTGAGATTTCTCTCAACTACATCTTGTCTTCCACATACTTCCGACACTCTGGGTAAATATCTCATTTTTTGTGAAATCCTTATTAGGTTATTGGTTATTACATTATAATTATCGCCGCTATTTTTGGTCTACCCCCGCTGTGTAATTGTGTCCCTCTAGAAATAAATCCCAGTATACGTTTTATAGCATCATTACCCTTCATCTCTACTTTTTGAGATGTCAATATCTGTGTGCCGAAACCATTTTGCTCTTCCAACATATGCACACCCTTATTATTTATGCAAGAATCTTAAAAATTAATGAATTTAAGAATATTTACAACACAGAAAGAAGTAATTGGACAATTTTATCATGCCAGTTGACAAAGAGCTACCCAAACTAATCCCATCTTCCTGCTCTAGGTCTGTGGCCCTACAGGTCGCGGCTCCCGTATTTCTTTTAACAACCTGGGATATATTTCGTCCAGCTTAGCAATTTAAATACATTCAAAGAAGTCAGACTCTTAATTTATTTCCTCCTATGCAATGTATATCGCAATCAATGTTTCCTACTCTTGAGCCTTAACTATAGTATCAGCAAGGGCTCCATCTTTTGTGAAGACAACCGGGAAATGTTCATTAAGAACCTTCCCCACATCTTTTTCCTCCATACATGATTTATCTTTTTTGTCTCAATTAGGCTCCACTTGTTCTTTAGCTATTTTTTTGCTCTTTAAATATTTATAATACATTTGGCTATGTCATGCTTTTATCTATGTTGAAACACATTTACCCTGAACCTCTCGAGTCCCCTTCTTCCAAACCACCTAACCGAATAAATTTGGCCTTTCCTGAAATTGGAATATTTACTGTTATTTATATTTTCCCTTTCCCATAAGATTTTTTGTTATTCTTTCATGGGATATGGGCATCACTGACGAGGCCAGCATTTATTAGCCATCTCTAATTGCCATTGTTAAGGTGGTAGTGAGCTGCCTTCTTGAACCACTGCAGTCCATGTGGTGTAGATGCACCCACAGTGCTGTTAGGGAGGGAGTTCTATGATTTTGACCCAGCGACAGTGAAGGAACCGTGATGCAGTTCCAAGTCAGGATGATGTGTGGATTGGAGGAGAACTTCCAGGTGGTGGTGTTCCTATCTATCTGCTTCCCTTGTCTTTCTAGGTGATAGCAGTCATGGGCTTGGAAGGTGCTATTCAAGGATTCAGTTGCTGCGGTGCATCTTTTAGATGGTACATGCTGCTGCCACATACATCGGTGGTGGAGGGAATGAAGGTTGTGGATGGTGTCCCAAGTAGATGGGCTGCTTTTTCTTCGATGGTGTATAACTTGAGTGTTGTTGGAGCTCCACTCATTCAGACAAGTGAAGAGGAGACCATTACACTCCTGACCTGTGCCTTGCAGATGGTGTACAAGCTTTGGGGAATCAGGAGGTGAGTTAATCGCCACAGGATTCCTAGCCTCTGACTTATATATGGCTAGTCCAGTTCAATTTCTGATCAATGGTAACCCTGGGATCTCGATTGTTGGGATTCAACGATGGTAAAACCATTGAATGTCAAGGGGCGATGGTTAGATTCTGTCTTCTTGATCACTAACACAAAATGACTCTCCTACTGATAATCCAGTTTCATGCCCTAAAACTAAATGTAGAATTGCCCCGTATACATTTGCTGGGTTTGCCACATTCTAGCTAAAAACAATTTTTCCCGAATGCAATTAACAATTTGTGCCCTTTGTATATTTTACACTATATCACAGTTAATATTATGGTAGTTGAAATCCTGCAATATGGTCATCCAATTCGTACATGCCAATTCCACAACTTTACTAATTTTTTATTTTTTTTCACCTTGTTCTTCTTTATTGATTATACCCTTCAATTTGGTCTCGTCTGCAGATTTTGAAATTAGGTTTTCGATTTCCCAGTCCAACTCGTTAATCCAAATTGTAGCATCAAACTTAAGGGAAAAGCTTATAACTGTGCAATTATGAGTGGCAGGTCAGGCAATTGGTCTGAATTAAATAACGGCAGGGAATGACTAAAAGTTTAATCAGGAGAAAGAAATTGGAGAATGAGGAAGCTGGCTAGAAATGTAAAAACTGATAGCAAGAGTTTCTTCCGGTATTTAAAGTAAGTGTATGTAGGATTTTGAGGAAGGAGGAGGTGATGGTGGAAATGGTTTGACAAGTCTTGACGAAATTAAAATTGTGATTAGACTTTCTATTGCTGTAGGTGGTCATTGCATGACAGTTGGGTGGCATACATTGGTACTTTCCACTATAAGATGATGCCTGGATGTTTATCATCTCATTTCTCCAGTAGGTCTGGCAAGAGGACCCAAAGCAATTATCCATTTGACAGACTGCATCGTTCTTAGTTCTATCTTGTTATTGATAATAATTCTATATATTTGTTCCACTACTTGTACCATTTCCTTTGGCCTGAATTATCCAGCAGACTTCCTGCATTTCCAAAGATGGGTCTTCTTCTTGTTTCAGCTATGTTTTATTGCATTGCTTGAGATTCTTCTGTATCAGTAGCACCAATTTTGCCGAATACTTTGTTATTATCCTTTTGCTTTTAATATATCTAGTTGTCTAAGGAACTACAGATTTGTCACACTCCTTTGATAACTTATTTTTTAAATTGCCAGATATTATAACCTGTTAATCCCATTGACAACATTTCCCCGGAATATAATAATTTGAAGCCTTCTCTGAAAATATTTTTTTCCTTAGATTCAACTGAATTATGAGTTGTTCTCTGTTTCATTTTCTATAGAGGCTTAGATTGGATATCTGCTTCACATCATCCAGGAAAAGTGAGTCATTGGTTGAATGTAAAATTTAGGCCTACAAAACAAGCAAAGTTCAAAGTCCAGTTTAAGCACTCCCAACAACCATTAGTTGATATCCAACATCACAATAACTCGCCCGCCTTTATGGCATTATGACCTGCAAATTACAAACCAGCCTTGAGATCTTTCCACTAGACACAGAAGCACAGAATAACACAGTACAGAAGAGGCCCTTCGGCCCATCGAGGCTGCATCGACACGTGAGAAACACTTGAGCTACCTACCTAATCCCCATTTACCAGCACTCGGTCCACAGCCTTGAATGTTTTGAAGTACCAAGTGCAAATCCAATTACTTTCTAAAGCATGTGAGGCAAGCCGCATTCACCATCCTACCAGGTAGCGTATTACAGACCATTACCAACCTCTGGGTAAAAAGGTTTTTCCTCACATCCCCCCTAAACATCCTGCCCCCCACCTTGAACTTGTGTCCCCATGTGACTGACCCATCAACTAAGGGGAACAGCTGCTCCCTATCCACCCTGTCCATGCCCCTCATAACATTGCACACCTCGATCAGGTCGCCCCTCAGTCTTCTCTGCTCCAACAAAAACAACCCAAGTCTATCCAACCTCTCTTCATAAATTAAATGTTTCATCCCAGGCGATTCTCCTCTGCACCCCCTCGAGTGCAATCACACCCTTCCTATAATGTGGCGACCAGAACTGCGCACAGTACCCCAGCCATGGCCCCACTAAGGTTCTATACAACTCCAATATGACCTCCCTGCTTCTATAATCTATGCCTCGATTGATAAAGGCAAGTGTCCCATATGCCTTTTTCACCACCACATTAACATGCCCCTCCGCCTTCAGAGACCTATGCGCACACACGCCAAGGTCCCTTTGTTCCTCAGAACTTCCGAGTGTCATGCCATTCATTGAATACTTCCTTGTCAAATTACTCCTTTCAAAGTGTATCACCTCACACTTTTCAGTGTTAAATCTATCTGCCATTTATCTGTCCATTTGACCATCCCGTTTATATCTTTCTGTAGCCCAAGACACTCAACCTTACTATTAACCACCCAGCTAATCTTTGTGTCATCCACAAATTTACTAATCCTACCCCCCAACTATGTCATCTATGTCATTTATATAAATGACGAATAATAGGAGACCAAGCACAGACCCCTGTGGTACGCCACTGGACAATGGCTTCCAGTCACAAAAGCAGCCCTCTGTTATCACGCTCTGTCTCCTACAACTAAGCCAATTTTGAATCCACCTTATCAAATTACCCTTGTGCATTTGCCTTCTTTATAAGTCTCCTATGTGGGACCTTGTCAAAGGCTTTCCTGAAATACATAAAAACTACGTGAACTGCACTGCCTTCATCTACACAAATGGTCACTTCCTCAAAAAATTAAATCAAATGTGTTAGGCATGGTCTCCGTCTGACAACGTCATGCTGACTATCCCTGATCAAACCTTGCCTCTTAAGTGGAGAGAGATTCTCTCCTTCAGAATTTTCTCCAATAGTTTCCCTGCTACTGACGTGAGACTCACTGGCCTGTAGTTCCCTGGCTTATCTCTACAAACCTTCTTAAATAGCGGAACCACTTTAACTGTTCTCCAGTCCTCTGGAACCTCCCCCGTGGCAAGAGAAGAATTACAAATTTGTGTCAGAGCCCCTGCGATCTCCTCGCTTTTCTCCCTCAGCAGTCTGGGACACAAATCATCTGGACTTGGAGATTTGTCCACTTTTAAGCCACTTTTAAACCTGCTAACACCTCCAATACCTTGTCACTCCCCGTATTACAGATTCACACATTTCTGAATTAATAGAATGACGTAACACAGAAAGGGTCCCTTCAGAATTTCTCTTGAAACTACTTCCATGCCTCTTTCAGGCAATGAATTCTAGCTCACAACTTACCATGTAAATAAAAATAACCTCCCTCATGTCTCTTCGAGTTATTTTTCAAACCTCTTAAACATATACCTTCTGGGTATCAACCCTTCTGACACTTGGGTGGTCTGTATGGGAACATTCTGCATGAGGAACCTTATCTAAGGGGAGTATTCTCCAAAGTGAGGATTATAGAATCATTATGGCAAGAGTTCCTGCCTTTATATTGTTTTTGATGTATTGAACTACATGAATTAAATCAGAAAACCTCAGATAAAAATAGGAACATATCTCCCATTTTCATTACTGCATCAGTTAAGAAATGTGCCTTATTATAAGGTCATGCATTTTTGTAGTTAGAATTTGAAAAGTACTGCCTGATGGGGTGGTGGATGAAGATTAAATTTTTGCCATCGAAAAAGAGTTGTGTAAATAGTTGAAAATAAACACAGGATGGCCAAATGGGCAGATAAGTGGCAGATGGAATTTAACCCTGAAAAGTGTGAGGTATACTTCGGAAGGGGTAATTCGGTTCTTTGTCAAAAGAGCTGGCCCAGGCTAGGTGGGCTGATTGGCCACCTTCTATCTAATGGTATTCTATGATTCCATAAACATTAATAGGTGAATATTATTTCAGATAGAATTTGAATGTTGGAACAAATGTTCACTTAATTTACAGGAACATGTTTAACCGATTTTTTTCTGTGATTTCCTTTATGAAATTTATATGCCAATACGTTTCTGTTCTATATGTTCCTATTTTATAATTTTACTCTACTTCTTAAATAAAAAAGAAAAACAAATAGTTTTGAAATGACATAGATGATACACTTTCCGCAATGAAGATTTGAATTGACCATGAAGGTAAAAGCGGTAAGTGTATAACTTCCGATTTATGGTTATGGAGCAAATGAACATTTGTGACTAAAATTGGAGATTGGCAGCAAATCAAATCTAGTGGAAGTCTATTGGATGGCAGTTATATGGCACTCCAATATTCAGTTCTAGTGGAATCAGTGGATGCCATGTGGAGCTTATAAGAAGTGGCCAATGCGATGATGTTTGTTGTGCTTATCTTACAATGTCCAATTTTATTATCTGCAGTTTGTAATTTGGGTCGTTAGTATATTTACTTACAAGCAGAATGATAAAGATTTACTGCAAGATTTACTTCAAGAAAGATAAAGATTTACTGCAAAATAGGAGTGACTCGCGAACAGCAGACACTCAGACAATCTACAGGCTAACTTTCTTAATCTTCATGTAATCATCCTAAATGGGTCTTGCTTACCTTAAAGCACGATCATTTCCATTAAATTCATCGCCTGTAATACCTTTAGATGTAGCTTCATTGATACGGGTCTGGTAGACTGGCTGAAACTAGAAAACAAAATTAATGGGAAAGGTCTGCATATGATAGAATCATATAAGGTAGGCGGTGGCAAAGCGGTATTGTCACTAGACTATTAATCAAGAGAGCCAGGGTAATTCTCTAGGTTCGAATTCCACTATGGCAGGTGAGGAAATTTGGATTCAATAAAAACATGGAATTCAGTTGTCATGTGATTGCAGGTCCACAACGTGGTTGACTCCTAAATGCCGAGCTAGACATTCAGTTGTATCAAATAAACGAATTGCATTGGCCATCTGTCATTGTACATTACAGATAATGTCCCACACACCACACTCATCATCCCTGAGTATGGAAAGAGTGTGAAGGACGCAGAATTTACTCTGTTTAGTGGAATTCAACGTCAATGACCAAGAGGCGTTTGGTAGCACCAATACTGGCCCAGTCCTGAATGCCAAAGCTTCGAGACAAGGTCTGCAGCAGGCGATGAGGAAGCCAACAATGCACACCTGCCTCCGTAGATCCATGTGTCCATGACAGTATCACCCTCCATCATGATTCGAAGCACTAACACCGTAGATTTCACATGGATCTAAAACTCAGGACTGCCCTGTATATTCCCCCATTCAACCATCAAGTCAGGGTATCAACCCTGGCTCAATCAGGAGAGCATGCCAGGAGCAGCACAAGTCATACCTACAAATGAGGTGTCAACCTAGTGAAGCTATAAAACAGGGCTACTTGTGTCAGACACTATAAACAGCAAGCGATAGACACAGCCAAGCGATCTCACAAACAACGGATCAGATTTAAGCTCTGAGGTCCTGCTACATCCAGTCATGAATGGTGGAGGAGAAATAAACAAATCAATGGAGGAGGTGGTGCCACAAATGATGGAGCAGCCCAGCACAGCAGTGCAAAAGATAAGGCATTTTGCACCAATCTTCAGCCAGAAGTGCCGAAATGACAATCCATCATGATCTCCCCCAGAGGCCCCCAACATCACAGATGCCAATCTTCAGCCAACTTGATTCACTCCATGAGATATAAAGATATGGCTGATGGTATTGGATACTGGAAAGGCGATGTGCCCTAACAATATTCAGCAACAGTGCTAAGCATTTGGTCCTCAGAACTTGCCACACCTCTAGCCAAGCTGTTCCAGTGCATCCACAACACTGGTATCTTCCCTGCAATGTGGAAAATTGTCCAGGTATGCCCTGTCCACAAAAAGCAGGACAAATCCAACCCAGCCAATTACCACCCCACCAATCTACTCTCCATCATCAGTAAAGTAATAGAAGGGGTCATCAACAGTGCTATCAGGTAACACTTGCTTAGCAATAACCTGCTCACTAACGCCCAGCTTGGGTTCCGCCAGGGCCAGTCAGCTCCTGACGTCATTACAGCCTTGGTTCAAACATGGGCAATAGAGCTGAACTCCCTAGGTGAGGTGAGAGTGACTACCCTTGATATCAAGGCCACATTTGACTGAGTGTGGCATTAAGGAACACTATCAAAACTGGAGTCAATGGGATTTAGGGAGTAAACTTTCCGCTGGCTGAAGTCATACCTAGCACAAAGGAAGATTGTTGTGTTTGTTCAAGGTCACTCATCTCAGTTCCGGGACATCACCGCAGGAGTTCATCAAGTCCTAGGCTCAGACATCTTCAGGTGCATTATCAATGATCTTCCTCCCAAGATATGGTCAGAAGTGGGATGTTCACTGGTGATTGCATGATATTCATGGCTCCTCAGATACTGAAGCAGCAAGATCTGGACAATCTCCAGGCTTGGGCTAACAAGTGGCAAGTAACATTCACGCCACACAAGTGTCAGACAATGACGATCTCCAACACGAGAGAATCCAACCATCGCCCCCTGATGTTCAATGGCATTACCATCACTGAATCTCCCACTACCAACATCCTGAGGGTTACCATTGACCCGAAATTGAACTGAACTAGTGATATAAATACTGTGGCTTCAAAAAAAAGGTCAGAGGGAAGGAATTGTGTGACAAGTAACCCACCTCCTGACGCCCAAAAACCTGTCCACTATCTACAAGGCACAAGTCAGGAGCTTGATGGAATACTGCCCACTTGCCTGGATGAGTACAACCCCTACAACACTCAAGAAGCTTGATACAGTCCAGGACAAAGCAGTCCACTTGATTGGCACCACATCCACAAACATTCACTCCCTTCACCACTGAGGCACAGTGGCAGCAGTGTGCAGCATCTACAAGATGCACTGCAGGAATTCACCAAGGCTCTTTCAACAGCATCTTCCAAACCCACAACCACTGCCCATCTAATAGGACAAGGGCAACAGATAGATGGAAATACCACCACATGGAAGTTCCCCTCCAAGTCACTCACCATCCTGACTTGGGAATGTATCACCGTTCCTTCACTGTCATCGGGTCAATATCCTGGAATTCCCTTCTTAACAGCACTATGGGTGCACCTGCGCCACATGGATTGCAGCAGTTCAAGAAGCCAGCTCACCACCGCCTTCTCAAGGCAATTAGGGATGGGCAATAAATGCTGGCCTGTCCTGCGATGCCAACATCACATGAATGGATTTAAAAAACATCAGAGGACACTTGTACCTTTGTTTAATGGCGCATCGTAAAATAATCCTAGCGCAGCATTCCCTCAGCCAAGCACTGACCCATCATTTAAAGTTATGGGCTCATACCTCTGGAATGGTACTTAAACACACAAATTTCTGACTCACAAAAGGAGAACATCAACTCTGGGTTAAACATGTACATTATCTCTAGACAGCAAAGCATGGAATAAATAAGAACTTACAGATCTAATTCGGATCTATATTTTACATCACACAGCTTGCTTGTGGATTTGGTGCTGCCTTTTCTGACGGTATCTTAGAGACATATAACAAGATGAGGTGAAAGAAAGGCAGCAAAAGAGAAGAACAGACAAAGTGAAAGAAAGAAAGCAGATTCCTATCTTCAGCGCTCCCACCAAATAACAGAAACAACCACAGAGTGGGAGTTCATTCAACTCATTCTATCTACGCTGGATGTTTACTTGCAAACTAATGTCACTGCTTGAATTCTTCCCATAATCCGATATTATTATCTAATTGAAATATATATCCAACTTCCCTTTAAATTGACCAATCCTTACTGAAGAAACGTGTGTTTTTAAAAGACATCAGTCAGGTCACCAGAATGCCCTAAGCATATTCCATGCCAAGAATTAACCTTGAAAATTTTGATTTGGTGATTTTCTTTAGGGAAAAGCAGCAGCTAATGTTAGCATGGCAATGACTGACAAAATTCAGAGATAGTTGAGCAGATTATCGGTTTTGGTGATTTCAGTTGGGTAACTTAAGTTGCAGAGGAAACTAGGAGAACTTACTGGTTTTCAAAAAGACCAACAGGTAATTTACAGTCAATAGAATAGATAATCAACATCACTGTTTAACACGCTATCTAACAAGAAAGAATATATCTCCCTTTGCCTTTCAGGGGCATTATCATCGCTGAACTCCTTGTCAACATCTTGGGAGTTATCTTTAACCAGAAACTTAACTGAACCAACCACATAAATACTCTGGCTACAAGACCAGTTAAGAGGCTAGCAATTCAGCGGTGAGGAACTCGCCTCCTGAATCCCCAAAGCCTTTCCACCATCTACAATGTACAAGTATGATGAAATACTCTCCAGTTGTTTGGACGGCTGCAGCTTCAACATAACAGTCAAAAATCTCAACACCATCCAGGACAAAGTAACCTGTCTGATTGGCACTCCATCCACCACCTTCGACATTCACTTCCTCCACCACCGATGCACAGTGGCAGCAGTGTGTACCACATACAAGATGCAGTACAGTAGCTCACCAAGGCTACTCTGACAGCACCTCCAAACCTGTGACCTCTACCACCTAGAAGAACAAGGGCAGCAGATGCATGGAAACACTACTGCCTGAAAATTCTCCTCCAAGCCACATTTCATCCTGACTTGAAACCACATTGCCATTCCTTCACTGTCTTGGGTCAAAATCCTCAAACACTTTTCTGAACAGCACTGTGAGTATGCCTACACCATTAGGGCCACAGGGGTTCAAGAAGGCAGCTCACCACTACCTTCTCAGAACAATTAGGGCTGGGCAACAAATGCTGGTCTAGCCAGTAACGCCCCATTCCATAAAAGGTTTGTTTAAAAAAAACCCTTGGACATGATGTGTTCAATTCTGGGTTGACTCCGACACATTTCGAGTTAGAAGTAAGGGCTGTATTAATGTACAAAGCTGTACTGAGGTTTCAATTATCCATTCTCCATCAGCCAGTAATCCATTGTATTCTCCTTAATTCTCCTCATCCCTATCCTGAATGTCCCAATGCTACCCCAATTAGAATCAATAAGTTTACTTTACCATCCTACATGGTCAAAAGCCTAAAGAGAAACGGAACATCATGGAACCATTCAGAAAAGCAGACTACATTTGTGGAGAGAGAAGCAGTGTGAATGTTTCAGCTAGATAGCTCTACAAAACTTCTAAATTATTTATGCTTGTGTTAAAACATTTTGGTTAAGTATCTGGATGTCGCATTATGCTCCAGTGGAATTCCACATGCATTTCAAATCCCTCCACAACAGACATAAATTCACAGCCCAAACATCACACTTCTAAATTTGCACCATTTATTTCCTGTGGAGGCCAAAACTGAACACAGTATTCTAACTGGGGTGGGGGAGGGGGGGAAATGCAATGTGTTGATTTAATTTGCACTTTCTCTTCATGTGGGTCTTTTTGTAACCATTTAGTAACTTCCTGTAGTTCTTTGTATGAGGGTTGGAATTTGCAGAAATGCTCTTTTGCAACCCCAATTTCCCTCATAAAATGGCCATGATCCTGGAACCATAGAACCATGTAACCGTAGAAAAGTTACAGCACAGAAGGAGGCCATTCGGCACATCTTGTCTATGCCAGCCCGAGACACCCATTTGCCCTTTCTAAACCCACCTTCCTGCACCTGGCCTATAGCCCTGCAGCTTACAGCACTTAAGGTGCAGATCCGGGTACTTTTTAAAAGTTTAGAGTTTCTGCCTCTACCAAACTTGGGCAGCGAATTCCAGACACCCACTGCCCTCTGTGTAAACAAGTTATTCCTCATGATCCCCTACACCTTCTGCCATTTATCTTGAGCCTATGTCCCCTGGTTCTAGAATTCTCCATCAAAGGAAACAATTTTATCCTGTCCACTCTATATATTCCTCTCAAAATTTTGTACACCTCAATCAAGTCACCTCTCAGCCTTCTTTGACCTAAGGAAAATAACCCCAGCCTATCCAATCTCTCCTCGTAGCTACATCTTTCTAACCCTGGCAACATTCTCATAAACTTCCTCTGCACTCTCTCCAGAGCTATGGCATCCTTCTTGTAATGTGTTAACCAGAACAGCACACAATACTCCAGTTGTGGCCTCATCAGTGTTTTATACAATTCCAACGTTATATCCTTACTTTTATATTCTATACCTCTGCCAATGAAGGAGAGCATTCCATATGCCTTCTTTACAACCTTGTCTACTTGAACTGCTGCCTTCAGGGACCTGTGTACTTGTACGCCAAGATCTCTCACTTCATCTACCCCTCTTAGTATGATCCAATTTATTGTGTAATCCCTGTAACTGTTTGACCTCCCTAAATGTATGACCTCACACTTCTCTATGTTAAAATCCATCTGCCACTTTACCACCGACTCCACCAACCCATCTCTATTGTATTCGAGATTATGACTGTCCTCTATACTATCCACTACTCCGCCAATCTTTGTGTCATCTGCAAATTTCCCAATTGTGCTGCCCACATTCACATCCAAATCATTAACATATAACACAAAGAGCAAGGGTCCCAACACTGAGCCCTGTGGAACACCACTTGAGACATCTTTCCCCATTTGCAAGGGCATCCATCGACCTTTGTTTAGCCTTTGTTTCCTGTTACAAAGCCAACCTTTTATCCAGTTTGCCACATTACCCTGAATCCCATGGGCTTTTACTTTCCTTACCAATTTGCCATGTGAGGCCTTGTCAAATGCCTTGCTAAAATCCATGTACACAACATCCACTGCATTACCTTCATCAACACTTCTTGTCACTTCCTCAAAGAATTCAATCAATTTTGTGAGGCAAGGCCTTCGTTTAACAAATCCATGCTGACTATCCTTGACTAGTCCATGCCTTTCCACATGACAGTTAGCCCTATCTCTCAGGATTGATTCTACTAATTGGAATTGCTACATTGATTGTGTGGGCTGTGTTCCCACGATTTTTTTCTCCCAGGAGGATGATGGTCACTTAATAAATCGTGTAGTTGATGCAAGTCAGGCTGATAGACTCATCAATGTTTACACCACAGAAGGAACCCATTAGGCCCATTGTGTCTGCACTGTTCAACAAAGACCTGCCTGCACTCATCCCATTTTCCAGCTCTTGGCCCATGGCCCTGGAGGCTATGGAAATGCAAGTGAATATCTAAATACTTCTTAAATGTTAGGAGAGTTTATGACTCAACCACCTTTCAGGCAGTGAATTTCAAAATCCTACCACCCTCTGGGTGAGGAAATTTCTCCTCAACACTCCTCTTAGCCTTCTACACCATTCATTAAATCTATGCCCCCTGGTTATTAACCCTTCTACTAATGGAACAAGTGCCTTCCTCTCTATCCTATCTATGTCCCTCATAACCTTAAATACCTCTATCAGGTCCCCTCTCAACCTTCACTGCTCCATGGAAAACAACCCCAGCCTATCCAATCTTTCTTCATAGCTCAGATCCAACAGCCCAGACTCTTTCCCTAATTATTCTCTTGCTCTTGATATATATATTTTAAAACCCCTTGGGCTTTCCTTTCTTCCACCCATCATGTTTTCTCATGCACTCTGTTATCTTTCCTAATTTCCTTTTAAAGTTTCCCCCTGTGTTTTTTATGCTCCTCAAGGGACTAGGCTATATTGAGCCTCGGTGTCTGCCATAAACTTCTCTTTTTTTTCTTCTTAATCTTAACCTTTATATCCCTTGACATCTTGGGTTCTCCAGACTTAGTCTGCCAACTTCGTCTTTTTGGGAACATATTTTCCCTGTACTCTCGCTATTTCCTCCTTTAATTGCTCCCATTGTTCTGACAGTTTTATCTTATCTCAGTAAAATTAGCCCTTCCTCAGTTTAGAACTTCTATTCCCAGCCCAACCTTTTCCATAACTATCCTAAATCTAACTAAGTTATGGTCACTATCTCCAAAATGCTCCCCAGCTGATACGCCTTCCACCTGCCCGGGCTCAATTCCGAATGTTAGATTCAGAACTGCCCCTCCATTGTTGGGCTTTCTACGCACTGGCTAAAAATGTCCTTCTGGATGCAACTTAAGAATTTTGCTCCCTCCTTACCTTGCGCACTAAAACTATCCAGATAATATTTGGGTAATAAAAATCCCCTACTATTGCTGCCTTGTTATTCTTATGCTTCTCTGAAATGTGATTACATATTTGATCCTCTATCCATCCCTGACTGCTTGGGGGTGCATAGTGCACACCCAACAGCATGTTTGCCCCTTTTGTGTGTTTTACTTCTACTCATATGGCCTCATTTGATGATCCTTCCAAGATATCATCCCTCCTCACTACTATAATTTATTCCTTGATCAATATTGTGACCCCTTCCTCTTCTTTCCCCTTTCTATCTCATCTGAATATCCTATAACCAGGAATGTTGAGCTGCCAATCCTGCCCTCCTTTTAGCCAAGCCTTGGTTATAGCTATGATATAATACTTCCACGTACCTATCCGTGCCCTTAG
Source organism: Isurus oxyrinchus (assembly GCA_026770705.1). Lineage (NCBI taxonomy): Eukaryota > Metazoa > Chordata > Chondrichthyes > Lamniformes > Lamnidae > Isurus > Isurus oxyrinchus. Next base: position 4,224,047 of record JANJGN010000035.1, on the reverse strand, counting down.
CTCATCTGTCTTATTCCTCAGGCTCCTTACATTAAAATATATTCCATTTAGCCTTGCTAAACTCTCTCCTGTCATATCAAGCCTCTGCTTTCCAGACTCACTTACTAGCGTTTTAACATCTAATTCTATTTCAGCTTCTCTCCCCTCTGAATGACTTTTCAGGACTATTTACCAGCTCTATCCTTCTGTTCCTATACTTACTACTATGTGTCACCAGGGGTAATCTGGAGATTATTACCTTTTGAATTCCTGCTTTTCAATTTCCTACCTAACTGCCTAAAGTCTGCTTGCAGGGCCTCATTTCTCTTTTTTCCTCTATCATTGGTCCCAACATGGAGAGTGACTTCTGGCTGTTTATTCTCCCCCTTCAGAATGCCATGCAGCCATTCTGTGACACCCTTGCCCCTGGAACAAAGCCATTCTGGAGGCACCCCTACAGCCAAAGAAGCGCCTGTCTATTCCTCTCACTAACGAATCCCCTACCACTGTTGCTTTTCCACACTTCTTCCTTCACTCCTGAGCTGCTGGACCACCCACAATACCATGGCCTTGGCTCTGGTTGGCCGCCACAGAGGAACTGTCATTCTCACCATTTACGGTTTGTGAGCAAGCTGCACTCGGGGGGTTCCCTCACTGCCTGCTGATCCCCTTCTTCTGTGTGGTGGTCACCCATTCTCTCTCTCTGCTTGCATTTCCTTAAGCTGCAGGGTGACCACATTCTGAAACGTGCTATTCACAAACCTCTCAGCCTTTTGAATGTGCCATAGTGCCCTCAGCTAGTGCTAAAGCTCCAAAACCGGGAGCTCTAATTGTTCCAATCGGAGGCACCTCCTGCACACGTCCAGACCACCAGGAGCTTCTACGATTTCCCACATGGCGCAAGATGTGCAAATCATGGGACTGAGCTTCCCAGGAATACCTTCACTAAATAGAATATGGACTCTTTCTTTTATTTTACTCTTACTCCTACTTGAGTACAGACTAGACGCTTGACCCTCCAGATAAAGTGGATCCTCCAGGTGCTGCTCACTGCCTGTCCCAGGGTCCTCCTCTCGCACCTTCCTCTAGGTGCTGCCAACTGCCTGTCCGAGGGTCCTCCTCTAAAACTCTCCTCTAAGTGCTGCTGACTGCCTGCTTCAGGGTCCTCCTCTCATGCTCTCCTCTGGGTGCTGCTGACTGTCTGCCCCAAGGTGCTCCTCTCGCACCTTCCTCCTGTGTCACCTGGAGGCAGATTTGGCTGCGATCGTGGTTCCCATGATATTTTTTAGAAGGCAGTTGTGAAAGCAATAAGTTACTGATCAGCAGTAGCTCTTTGGCTTTTTCGGCTCTTCACACGTTTCTGAAGAAGCTTAAAACGTTAACTGCATTGAGTTAGTAGAACTCATTATCGTTCCTGCTAAGAAAAAATATAGCACTAATATCCACATGATAATGCAGGGGAGAAGCATCCACCAAGTCTACTTTTTATCCAAACAAGCCTAAGAAGTACAACACAGGCGAATGTGGGACCATTAATCTTTGCTCTTGCTATTTCATGCATTGATTTCACCCAGTAAAATAGAGATGTTTCTTACTTGTACAGGTTCCGGGGTGGATGCTTCATGCATACCACCAGAGGCCTGCGGAGTCAACTCTTTAGCATTTATGGAAGACTGTGAAGGACTGTCCTTTGTTGCGATTGCTGTCAGGAGGTCATACTCAGGTAGAGCTAGGTGATCTGGGTTACCTCCAAGGTCACTCACTGATGTTTTCTCAAGTTCAGCCAGCAATATATCTGAAAGAGCGTTGATTCACGTCGACCATTAATCACACACTAAAATATGACAAACTAACTTGAATTTTTTCTGAAGAAATATTACTTAAGTGGTTTATAATTGATATTTCTCAATGAATGAGTGCTTCTTATCCTTATCACGATCCGTATTTTGATAATGGAAAACCTGGCCACAGATAGCGAAGAATTTAACACTCGTTGAAAAATAATCCTTTTCAAATGCTGAGTTTCCTGCAAGGCATGTTATGTTGAAATTGATAGCATAATGCATCTTTTATACAGCCCAAGTGTGTTGGTTCATTAATTCTAACTATAGTGACTCTGGGGAAGACAAAACTGCACCAAGTATTGTTCCTGGTTCACTGTTCAGCTGCTACTTGCTGAATAGGATCTGCTTAGGGTCAGCCTGCATTGGTATATGAGTGATGGGTAAAGTATCCGCAGTTTTAAAACAATCAAGTCAGAGGGAGTACAGCTGCAATAAGCTTCAAGGGAGTAAGGCAAGACTGGATGGCCTCTACTTTAATGCCAGGGGTATTACAGGTAAAACGGATGATTTAAGGGTGAGGAGTGACATGTGGAATTGTGATATAGTAGCCACACTGAGACATCATTGAGGGAAGGGTAGGATTGGCATCTCAACATTCCAGGATATAGAATCTTCAGACGAGACAGGGGAGGGGGTAAAAAAGGAGGAGGTATTGCACTATTAGTTATGGAATCAGTTACTGCAGTAACGAGATATGATATCTTGAAGGGGGCATCAAATGAAGCTTTGTGGGTAGAGCTTAGGAATAAAAAAGGGGCAGCCACATTGTTAGGTCTCTATTATAGACCCCCAGATAGTCAGCGGGAAATTGAGGAGCAAGTGTGTGCACAATTTGTGGAGGTGCATAAAAACTATAACAATAGGGTAATTATATTAGGTGATTTCAACTTTCCCAACGTTAATTGGGATAGACATTGTGTTAAGGGCCTGGATGGAGTGGATTTCTTGAGATGTGTACAGGAAAACTTTTTAGGTCAATATGTAGAGGGTCCAACAAGGGACGGTGCATTGCTGGACCTAATTCTGGGGACTGAAGCCGGACAGGTAGCTGAGGTGGTGGGGGGGGCAGCATTTTAGTGATGGCGACAATGATATGTACAATTGAAGTTTTTTATCGACAAAGAAATCCACAAGTTGTAAAAAAAATGTTTTGGATTGGTGAAGAGTGGATTTTAATAAAATAAGGCAGGATCTGGCCAAGGTAGACTGGGAACAGTTGCTGGTGGGGAAATCTACAGAGAAACAGGAGGGGTGTTCAAAAAGGAAATGGGGAGGGTGCAGGCTCAACATGTTCCCTCTAGGGTGATAGGAAGGAGTAACAAGCCCAGAGAACCATGGATGACTAGAGATATTCAGGTTATGATCAGAATGAAAAGAGAGGCTTTTAGCAGGTACAAGGAAAGCAAATCAACAGAGGCATTAGTGGAGTACAGAAAGTGCAGGGTGGAGCTTAAGAAAGCAATTAGGAGAGCAAAGAGGGGATATGAGAAAGCTCTGGCTGGTAAAAGTAGCGAAAATCCCAAGATATTGTTTAAGTATATCAATGGGAAGAGGATAACCAGGGAAAGAGTAAGGCCATAGGGGACCAAGGGGGCAATCAATGGGTGGGACCAGAGGACATTGCTAGAGTATTGAATGAATAGTTCACATCCGTCTTTACCCCAGAGAATGAGGATGAAGGTATTGAACTCGGGGAGAGAGACTGTGAGGTTCTTAAGCAAATTGATGTCGGGAGTGACAAGGTATTGGATGTGTTGGCAGGCTTAAAAGTGGACGAAGCTCCAGCCCCAGATGATTTGTGTCCCAGACTGCTGAGGGAGGCAAGGGAGAAGATCGGAGGGGCTCTGACCCGATTTTTTAATTCCTCTCTGGCCACGGGGGAGGTGCCAAAGGACTGGAAAATAGCTAATGTGGTTCCGCTATTTAAGAAGGGTTGTAGAGATAAGCCAGGGAAGTACAAGCCAGTGAGTCTCATTTCAGTGGTAGGGAAACTATTGGAGAAATTTCTGAAGGAGAGTATCTATCTCCTCTTGGAGAGGCAAGGTTTGATTAGGGATAGTCAGCATGGCTTTGGCAGAAGGAGGTCGTGCCTAACAAATTTGATTGAATTTTTTGAGGAGGTGACCAGGTGTGTAGATGAGAGTAGTGCAGCTGATGTAGTTTATATTAATTGCAGCAAAGCCTTTGACAAGGTCCTTACATGGGAAACAAAGGCACATGGGATACAGAGTAATTTGAGCTTGGCCTAAATAGCCAAGTGGTTATGGTACTGGGTTTGTAACCCTAAGATCAAGAGTTCAAATCTCACACTGGCAAACTATGAAACAATATAACTTCATCTGAAAAACAGATGGAAACGTGTTTGTACTCAAAAGAGTTACACAACATCTGTTACATCATCAAAATATCAATCAAGAGTTCAAATCTCACAATGGCAAACAATGTAACTTCATCTGAAGAGGAACAGATGGAAACGGGTTTGTACTCGAAAGAGTTACAGAGTAATTTGAGTGTGGCCTAAATAGCCAAGTGGTTATGGTACTGGGCTTGTAACCCCAAGAGCAAGAGTTCAACTCTCGCAATGGCAAGCTATGAAACAATGTAACTTCATCTGAAACAGATGGAAACATGTTTGTACTTGAAAGAGTTATAGCATTTCCATTAATGGCTTGGCCTGAATAGCCAAGTGGTTATGGTACTGGGTTTGTAACCCCAAGATCGAGAGTTCAAATCTCACAATGGCAAACTATGAAACAATGTAACTTCATCTGAAAACAGATGGAAACGGGTTTGTACTCGAAAGAGTATCAAGAGATCAAATCTCACAATGGCAAACTATGAAACAATGTAACGTCATCTGAAACAGATGGAAATGGGTTTGTACTCAAAAGAGTATCAAGAGTTCAAATCTCACAATGGCAAACTATGAAACAATGTAACTTCATCTGAAACAGATGGAAACGGGTTTGTACTCGAAAGAAATCAAGAGTTCAAATCTCACAATGGCAAACTATGAAACAATGTAACTTCATCTGAATAGGAACAGATGGAAACAGGTTTGTACTCGAAAGAGTTACAGAGTAATTTGAGTGTGGCCTAAATAGCCAAGTGGTTATGGTATTGGGTTTGTAACCCCAAGATCAAGAGTTCAAATCTCACAATGGCAAACTATGAAATAATGTAACTTCACCTGAATAGGAACAGATGGAAATGTGTTTGTACTCGAAAGAGTTACAGAGTAATTTGATAAGTTGGATTTAAAATTGGCTTATTTGTAGGAGGCAGAGTGTGATGACGGAAGGCTGCTTTTGTGACTGGAAGACAATGTCCAGAGGAATACCACGGGGATCTGTGCTTGTTCCCCTATTATTTATCATTTATATAAACAACATAGATGACTATGTGGGAGGTAGGATTAGTAAGTTTGCGGATGGCACAAAGATTGGCCGGGTGGTTAACAGTGAGGTTGAGCGTCTTGGGCAACAGGAAGATATAGACAGGATGGTCAAATGGGCAGAAAAGTGGCAGGTGGAATTTAACCCTGAAAAATGTGAGGTGATACACATTGGAAGGAGTAATTTGACAAGGAAGTATTCAATGAACGGCATGGCACTAGGAAGTTCTGAAGAACAAAGAGACCTTGGCATGTGTGTCCATAGATCTCTGAAGGCAGAGGGGCATGTTTGTGGGGTTGTGAAAAAGGCATATGGCACACTTGCTTTTATCAATCAAGGCATAGATTACAAAAGTAGGGAGGTCATGTTGGAGTTGAATAGAACCTTGGCGAAGCCAACAGCTGGAGTATTATGTGCATTTTTGCTCGCCACATTATAGGAAGGATGTGATGGCACTGGAGGGGGTGCAGAGGAGGTTCACCAGTATGTTGCCTGGGATGAAATATTTAAGTTATGAAGAGAAGTTGGATAGACTTGGGTTGTTTTCCTTGGAGCAGAAAAGACTGAGGGGTGACCTGATTGCGGTGTGCAAGATTATGAGGGGCATGCACAGGGTGGATAGGGAAAAGCTTTTCCCCTTAGTTGAAGGGTCAGCCACAAGGAGGCTTAAGTTCAAGGTGAGGGACAGGATGTTTAGGGGGAATGTGAGGAAAAACATTTTTACCCAGATGGTGGTGACGGTCTGGAATGCACTGCCTGGGAGGTTGGCGGATGTGGGTTGCCCCACATCCTTTAAAACGTATCTGGATGAGCACTTGGCACTTCTTAACATTTAAGGCTGTGGGCCAAGTGCTGATACATGGAATTAGGTAGGTAGATCGAGGTGTTTCACACGTTTCGGTGCCGACTCGATGGGCCGAAGGGCCTTTCCTGCACTATGATTCTGTGATTCTTATTCTGTGAATTGACTGTTAAAATTTTGTTTGAGAATAACCCCTTGGTCTCTAACCAGGTTTAGGTTTATGCATGAGAGACATAGATGGAGGACGTGTGTCCATCTCAATGAATGATAGTGCCTGTGTTTCTATCTGAGTGGAGAGCTGGTGAAAGCGAATGCGTATGTATGATGAGCCACTTGTTCGCATTGGTAGGGGAAATTTAGCTTTGAAAATCCAAACGCACAACATCCACTGATCCTATATTCCGTGTAATAGTATTTGCAAAATGGTTAATTGATTTGGCAAACACGGTTCCCCTACCATAAATCGTTTTGAACTAAGACGTGTAATGATTTCCTAAGTGAGCTGTTACTATGCACTAATAATAAATTTGATATTTCTCGTCTACTGATGTCAGGCTAACTGACCTATGCTTCCTTGCTTCTCTTGTTACGTTTGTTGCCTTCGAGTCCAATCGTTGATTTAGGGAAGGCAGTTGTAATGTCACTGGAACAGTAATTCAGAGGCCTCGGCTAAAGCTCTGGGAACAATCCCATCACGGCAGTTGGTGGAATTTAAATTCAATTTATGCATCTGGAATATAATGGTGGCCATGAAACCATTGTAGTAAAAACCCATATGGTTCACGAATGTCCTTTAGGGAAGGAAATCTGTTGTTCTTGTCACTCCAGACACACAGCAAAATAGTCTAATCTTAAATGCCCTCAGAAATGACCTAACAAGCCAATCGTTTGTATCAAACCGCTAGGGGGTCGGAAAAGAATCAAACCGGATGGACAACTGGGCACCCAGCCTAACAGCACTGTGGGTGTACCTACACACATAGACTGCAGCGGTTCAAGAAAGCAACTCATCACCAGCTTCTCAAGGGCAACTGTGGATGGACAACAAATGTTGGCCTAGCCAGCGACTCCCACACCAGCTGAAGGAACTTTTTAAAAATTCCAATCAATGAGAGGTAAAGGATGAAGTGACGTCAATATAAATATATATTTGTACGAGGGGGAAAAGACATGCCCTCCCTCCCCTGCACACCCTCCCCCTAACCCCACCACTACCCCCTCCCCCCATCAACACATACACACACACGTACACACGCACAGAGAAAGTGCATGCATAAGTGCTGAAGTTTAAGTGTGAGAGACAGGTGGAGGATGAGTGACAGTGCCTGTGTTTTGTCTCTGCGTGGAGACATGGTTAAAGCGAATGCGTATGTATATCAGGTGACTGAGCATGTTTATATTTGCAATAAAGACGGAGGCATAAAGAAAGGCCAGGGCTGCGTTTGTACATCAGTTTGACGCACTGATTGAGTTGTGCCTTTATTTTTGTGGGGTAAGCGGGGAGCGTTAAAATCTAATATTTAACCTTAACACTTTCTTTAATCCTGTACAAACTTGTATTTAACAAGTTAACTTGCTGAAGATTCGTGACCATGTGAAAGCTTGCGTCAGATACAGCAAATATTGCCTACGCACGGAGTGCAAGGACACGTTACTCATATCGATCCAAAGCTGGAGGAAGTGAGTTGCCCACAAACGGAAAACCTTTGCTTCTGCTTCTGCAAGTTAAAACATTTTGCTCATTCTTTGTGTCTAATGCATACTAGATGCGGAGGCACCTTCAGCTTTATGTTACAAGGATGTTCATTCAAACCTAATGCGTTTCGATTAATCTAACACCCAATACCAATCCATTCAAGCATCTACTTGGCCTAGCATTTTTGAAAATTTAGCTTCAATTCACTTTCCGCGTCAGATTTCATGTTTAATCTTGCTCGCTCTCTGTTACCACGGAGATGCGTGTCCGTGAGTAAAAAAACAAATGCGACCTGCACATTGTTCACTATGTTGCAAACCGCAGTTAACAGAACTTATAATGTAACAGTTCAAGTTTCCGTTCCCAAAGTTTTGAAGTCAAATTCGCACTACCGTATGTGGAAAAAAGATGCTTCATAAGATAGATTATACATTTTTTAAAATAGTTCAAAGGATCCTTAAATAACCCCGCCATTTAATATGAGCATGTGATTTGTGAACAGTTGTAAATTCGGTCCGTCGAGCTTGCTCCGCCATTCAATAAGACCATTGCGGCATCAACTCCACATTCCCGCCCTCTACCATTTGATTCCTTTGTCAGTCCAGAATCTATCCACCTCTACCTTAAAAATATCCAATGGCCCTCTCTCTACCACTCTCTAGCGAGAAAAAAAATCTCATCTCCGTTTTAAATGAAAGGCCCCTTACTTTTAAACTGTGTGTTCTAGTTCTAGTCTTTCCAACGTTCTTTCAACATCCAGCCTGTGAAGTCCGTTCAGGATCTTAAATGTTTCAATACGTTCACCTTTCTCTGTCCTGAACTCCAATGGCGATACAGACCCAGCCTGTTCAACCTTTCCTCATATAACACAAAATTGTATCCATTGAAGAGATCGCTTTGCAATGTGAAAGCATCTTGGCAGGTTGCACTTTCAAATTACAGATTCTGCCGCTCACTGGACTTGTGAAAGCATATATTAAAACATAGTCTCGTAGTTACACCTGTTAAGTGATATTAAATGTATGCATTAATCGATACACAGGCGCTTAAGAAAGAAACTTTTGAACATCAAGGTGCACAGTTTATCACAACATACAGATTCGAGGTAATATAAGATTAAGTTAACACGGGAAGTGGGTTGGTGTGATCTGGAGTGCATTGCCTGAAAGGATATTGGAAGCAGGGTCAGTCGTAATTTTCAAAAGGGCATTGGAAAAATAGATGAGAATGAAAAAGATATCGCTGAACTACGGGGAAAGACCAGGGCAGTGGGTTAATTTGGTGACATTTATCCAAGTGCTGGCACAGGCATGAGGGCGCTACGATTCTATAATTGTCGTGAACGGTTATGTCCTGAAGACAGATGTTTATGAACAGGGCCCCGAATACAAAGAACTGAGGAGCTCCTATGACCCCTATATATCTTACTCCAAGCCATCACTTTCATCTCTCCCTTGACAGTTTTGAGTTCCACAATCTGACCTTATCAGTAACTCACCCAATTCGTCCATGAGGAAAGTGAAGCAACACCGATCACTTTCAGTTGGCTTCCGTCTCCCGTCGAGGCCCTGGTGCTCGGCGATTGGGCGGATGGCTGCCCGCTGTTTTCTGCTGAAGGCAATCTGCTGGAATCCGCCAGGAAGTATTCACACGCATGTGCGTCTTGGTCTCTCTGGTTTAACTCAATTGCTACTGATTTGAAGTAAGGGTGGAGTATAACTCAGAGACCGAGGGCTCCCTTTCCACATTCTAGTTTCTGCTTCATGCCGTTGATGCGACTTAAGTTTTGTGCTAAATTCACAAATAATTTAAATCTAAGTTGCAAACTTTTCCCCCTGACCCCTCATGATATAAATCATGCAACATAGAAGCATTCGACCCAATGTGTTTGCGCTCTGAACTTGGAAGCAACTATCTAATTAACCTCACTCGCCAATTATTTCCCCGCTCTCGCCCACTCCCCTCCCCTCCCCTCCCCTCCCCTCCACAGGTTCTGCGGTCTCCGCACATAACGAGAAAGCCCCTCTGCTGCCATTTTGGTGAATCTCCTTTAGAGGCCGCTCTAAAGCACGGTGCCGAGAATTGAGGACAAGCTTTTCATAAAGATTTAGCACTATTCAATTGTTGTTATTTTTTATTTGCATAATTATAAAGTCAAGTATCCTCTACTTTTTCTATAGCCTTATCAGTTTGCTATGTCATTTTCAAAGGTGTGCGTATGTGAAACTCTGTTAAAATAAATCCATCTAACTAAGATCTGGGAAACAGTACATAATAAGGATGGAGCCCAATTTGCTGCAGTTATCTTATTAACCACCCTCTCCTCACACCATGGGATACTCTCCCTGGGTGACCCTGAGTTTTGGTCCTTATTGGCCTGTGGGATTCATCCCAGCAGAGCAGACAGTGTCCCCATTGTATACACACAGAGATTCACTAGGCACTGACACTGAATGTGCACTGTGTGGAATGCCACTCCCAAAAACAGGAATACTGAGTGCAATCAGCCCAGTCTGATCTCCACACGGGGCCCTTCCTGACTCTACATTTTCCCAGTGCCCCATCGGGAAACATTCAGCCCCGGATATCCTGCAGAAGCAGCGCTTGTGGGAACGGGCGGCTAACTCTCGTGACCCTGGTGCTGGGCCTCTGACGTCACAATGGGAGATGACGCTCGTTCAGCTCGAGCTGGAAACCTGTAAACAGCCAATAGGATTTAAACCACCAAATGACAACTGACAAGACACCGGAACTGCATGAAAATGGCGCCACAATCTTTATTCCTGTTGACAATACGTGATGCACACACGGGACACATTCATCCAATATCTCAGCCCCGCCCGCCCCCCCCCCCCCCCCCCCCCCACCCCACCGCAACACACCGCCGCCCCCATCCCTCCCCCCACCTTAAACCTGCTCCAATATTCAATAAGATCTGCCTGGGCCTCCACCTCAATTCCATTTTTCCACCCGCCCCAGGTCCTTTGATTTCTTTGGAATCCAAAAGTCTTTCAATCTCAGTCTCGAATATATTCAACAACTAAATAACCAGGATCATCCGAGTAGAGTATTTAATGTGACATTGACAACGACCTCCTCTTCAATGAAGATGGTTGTAAGTACTAAGTACCCAACCATGCCCTTTTATAAGGTGTTTCGATGTTGATCCTTATTGTACACTCTCTTCGTTTTAGGATCGTGCTAATATTCATATGTGTATTTCAGATATTTCCGTTCCCACGAATCCATCCTCATTTACTTTTCTTTGCGCCTTTGTTTCCCCTTCAAGATTGTCTCCATATTTTTTATTCCGATTTATTCTCCTTTGGTTGATGAGTTGTGAATTGATAAGGACATAAGTAGGTGCATAAAGTAACTCATATGGTCCATCGAACCAGCTACATCAACTCCATTTTCACATCCAATCCCAACATCACCTGATCTGCGTAAGACCCCTAAATCTAGACATTATTTGTAAAAACTCTTAGGGTCTGTGTTTATATTTCTTGCTGGATAACTTTCTTTTTTGCAATGCCATTCCCTCTTTACCATTTTCTAGGTCATACTTTACCGGTTTTTTTAAACATTCTCAATTTTGGGGCTTCCTACTTTTATCGCCACATTATAAATACTATCTTTAATTTCCCTAGTTATCCATGGTTGCATCCTTTTTCTCGGGAAGCTTTTATTCCTCAATAGATTTTATCCTCTTTGAGAATTATTTATTTAAATGTTTGCTATTGCTTGCCTACCATCACATTTCAATATTTAATTTCCCAATCTACCAAGCCATTCTACCTCATATTTCTGAGATTGACATTGTTAAAACTGAAGAACGTGCTTCAGAAATCGCACGTCATTCACATCACTCCCAAACTTAACAAGCGATTCTACCGTATCGTCAACACACTTACCTAAAGGATATTTTACTGTAAGGTTACTAGATAACGCAGCTGAATTATGCAATATTAAATCTAAAGTAGACACGCCGTCGTGTGCACAACATATTGTTCAAGAAAACTGTTTTGAATACAGATCTAAACGTTACTATTGTGGCACCGCTTTATGCTTCAAGCTATGCTTCAGAGGATTTATTGTCTTTGGTTTGAAGGTCGTGAGTTTGATTCCTCCGATTCGATCCGGTCCCGTAACTTTGATGGTACAAGTGCTCCTGAGAGAGCACTGCACAAACGCTGGTGTTGGCTTCTTCCTGAGATGTTTAACCAGACCCATGTTTCCTCTCAGGTAGCTGTAAGTTACCCCGCCATATTTTTTTAAAATCCAGCTCACCAAATTTCTCTGCGTTAAGTAAAAAAAAATCCTCATTTCGCTACCAGTTCTAGTTATTTTGCCAATCACCATAAACCTGGCTATCGAACTATATGATATTGGAATTTATGCCTGCAGATCATTGCTACAGCTCCCTGGATTACTATTTCAGTAGCATAACAAACATACTACTAAAACAGTAATCAGGAAATCGTCGTATGATTTTCTAAGTGCTTGTAACCACGGGTTTAATAATGGATTTCCCGACGACTGGTTTCCCACTAAACATTTCTTCTCTCTATTCTTCACTTGCGACGTTACATTTGCTACAGTTCCATGCACTGGGACCATTCCAAATTCTAGGAAAATTGGAATTATCATTACCAGTGCATCCGTTATCTCTACAGTTGCCACTTTTAGATCCGTAGTATGTAGGCCATCAGGTCCAGGACCCTTGTTTGCTTTTAGTTTCATTAATTTCTTCAGTAATTTCCATTTACTAATAATAATTACTTTAAGCTGTCACTCTCATTAGACCGTTGACTCCTCATTATTTCTGGTATATTTTTATTAATTCTACTGTGAAATTTTCATTCTATCTAACTACTGAAATTTCTGGTAACTCTGATAGATGCCTTATAACATTTCACAGTAAAGATTGAAACGATCTGTAGACAGAACACAGCCTTGTCACGCTCCTCTTTTTGTAGCAATACTTGTACTATATTAATGTTCTATTCTAAGTGCTGCTGTTTTGTCCAGTATAAATTCTGAAACAATCTTAAATCTTTCCATTCTATTTCCAAGTTATCTAACATCTCAAGCATCTATTCATGTCTCACTCTGCTACATGCCTTTGTGTAATCGACAACACCTCGGTCTACACCTGTTTCAGACTTCTATTGCTCTCTCTCCTTTATAGTTATTGACACAAATGCTGCATTCCGTGTTCTCTTTGCTTCCACGAAACATGCTGCTCCTTCTGATATCTCATCTAATTCTGCTTTGTTGCTCTCATCATGCTGATGCTTGGAAGGATTTCGATCGTGAAGCTGATCGTTCTCTGAAGTTCTGCTGTACCTGGTCCTCCAGGTAGTGCTATAAATACTGACTTCCAAAGATCATCTGGAATTAAGCCAGAGTCATACACTTTGTTGCAGAACAATGTTGTTGGCGCATATCCAAATTCTTCCAGTTTCCATTTCATTTCCATTCATATTTTATCAGGCCCCATAGATTCATCCTTCTTCATTTTCTTGATATCTTGAATTGCTGTTTTGAAAATGTGTTCTTTCAGGTGATGTGAGAGTCGCTGGCTAGGACAGCATTTACTGCCCAACCCTAATTGCCATTGGGAAGATGGTTATAACTTCTTCAACTACTGCAGTCCACGTGGTGTAGGTCCACGTACAGTACTTATGTTTTCAAGAATAGAGATCCTTCCATTGTCATTATTGTGACTGGTTTTCTCCGTCTTTCGGCAGTAAACGTTTTTTCTGTATATTCTGCCCATTTGCCTTGGACACCATTTTCCTAGGTATTATTGTGCCATCTTCGATACAGCTGCTTCTACTACAAAAGCTTTTAGAATTGGTAACCTTGATTACCTTGTTATACATCATTTGAATGTATTTTTCCTTCAGCACTTCGATTTTTTCACATTGTTCATTTTTCCGTTGTTTTTTTTTCTCTTTCACAGCACCAGATCCCCTTCATATCCATTTGTAGAGATCATATTTTCTGATATATCTTGTCTTTTCTCTGCCCTGCTATCCAAGATTTATTCAGTCATCCCTTTTATTTAGATTTATATTTCCTCTTTTCTATAATTAACTCTGTTGCTTCTGATTAACTGTTCTTGAAATTTTGTCATTCTAGTTCCATGCTTGCATCTTCATTCAAGAGGCTACACCATAAAAGTAACTTATGATTGCTTCCATAGTCAGCACCTGGACATATTACAATCTGAGTAATTGAGTATCTGAATCTCCGTTTTATGGCAATATATCTGATTTCTGTATTGGTCTCCGGGGCTCTATCCAAGTCCATAATGCCTGCGAGCACCCAGGCACAAATAACCCAAGTGTGTGTTATAACTTTCTCATTTGTTTCACACCATTCTCTCCACCTTTCTCCTCTTTCACACTTTTCACCTAAACCATGATGGGTGGGTAAGGGGAGCAACTGTGCTTATTTTCTATAAACTTTTCACACCTTACCATTCAAGTCTCCCATTATGATTAAAATTTATTGATATTTACATATCTTTTGACTTTATCTAGTTGTTTGTCGAAAATGTCAACCTCCTGTACACTTTTGACTGCTATTGGTACATAAATTGAATGATGTCCAAGTCAAGAATTTTCCTCTTTATCTTAACAACCACAACTCTCTATGTTATAGTCCTGAACCCTACCATGCATTTTTCTGTATGTTGAGTGGATATGATTCTTCCTCCATGTTTGTGTTCTTCTCCACATGAAAGTATAAGTGTATTCTTCTGATATTAGTCTTCCTGTTCCTGTCATCTTACTTCACAGAGATTGAGTGTGTCTATTTTCAGTCTTTCCAACCCTTGTTTTACATTTTCAAGTTTTCCTTTCTTAAACAGGCTTGTTACATTCCATGGAGCGATTTTTAATTTTTTTTTGTTGCAGACAGTAACCTATTGATGATTTCTGCTGCACATACCACCCCCTACCAAGCAAAACACCTTCAACATTGTAGTTAGTATCTTTTGCACTGTTATCTGGTACTTCATTTGATGACTTTGCTATGATAGGATAGTCCAAGTTTAGGGCCTTCATCATCTACCCGGGTTATTTACCGAATCAACTTCTCTCTTAAAGATGGAAGATCAGCTCTTCGCCTTTGAGGCTGGTTCATCTGCTGCCTTACCAATGATTTTTGGCAGTATCATCTGACAGGTGCAGTGGCTGACCTGCTTGTAACCAGTGTGGTGGGGGCGGGGGTGCAGAGGAGTGACCTTAACAGGTACAATGCCTTTCCCAACTGTAACCTACAAACTAGGGTGGCAGAGGAAGCTCATCTCCTCATTGGTGGCTCAAAGAGTCACAACTTCTCCCTTTTTCAGTTGGAGTATTTTGTAGAAAAGCAAGGAAGTTAAGATAAGCCCTGGTTGAAAACATTGGCTCGCTCTCGACTGGGGTGTTCTGTGCAGTTCTGAGCACCGCACTTCAGGAGGAATGAGAAATCATTGGAGAGGGTGCGGAAAAGATTCACCAGAATGCTCCTATGGACAAGGAACTTCGGTTGAGTGAATAGATTGGAGATGCTGGGGATGTTCTGCTTGGAGAAGAAAAGAATAAAAGGAGATTTTTTAGAGGTATTCAAAATCATGATGGTTCTGCCTAGAGCAGAAAGAGAGGAACTGTTCCCATTAGCTGAAGAATTGGCAAAAGAAGCAATGGTCACATGAAGAAAAGCTTTTTTATGCATCGAGTGATCAGGATTTAGAAGGCAGCACCTTGGAGTATGGTGGGGCCAGATCCAATCGAGCCCTTCAAAAAATACAATTACTGAAGAGGAAGAAATACACAGCTACAAAGAAAAGGCATGGGAGTGGAGCTAGGTGGCTTACTCTGGCACATCCACTGACATGTACACAACAGGTGAAATAACTTCCTTAGCTGGGAAGGTAAGAGGAGAAGAGAACAGAAGTGGTTGCAAAGGGGTAAGGCAGATTAAGTGAGTAGGAATATGGAATCTATCGTGGAAAAATATGTGGTTATTCACATGGTAGGGAAATATAAACCAAGGTATGTATAAATGATGAGAGATTGGGAATTGTTGGCATCAGAGAGATATAGGTGTCCTTTGACACGAATCACATAAAAGTAACCTACAGGAACACAATGCAATTTGGAAGGCAAATTGTATACATAAACAGAAAATGCTGCAAAAACTCAACAGGTCTGTCAACATCTGTAGTGAGGGAAACAGAGTTACTCTTTCGAGTCTAATATGCATCTTCATCGGAACTTAAATTGCATGTCCTTTTTTGTTGCCATTTTACCTATTGCTTGTTTGCTATTATTTCTAATTTGGACTAAGACAATCAGAGAGTGACAGGACGGGTCAAAAAATCTTAACAATATAATTGAATAAGTTGAAATCTGGAAAATAGAATAACATTCAACAGCAAAGGTGTTTTATTCTGAATCCACAAAGCATTCACGATGAGATAGGCAAACTAATAGTACAACATGAGATAAATAGGCTTGATTTAATAGACAGAGAGATCTGAGATTAATAGAGATTAATAGAGATCTGATTGCATAGTGAGTTCATCATATCATTATCATTATTGTCATAGTCTGTCCCTCCATTCGAAGATTATATTTACCCAGGTTTGCAAGTTTCTGCCATGGGTCTTCAGGTGACTGAACAGGCTGATTCTTGACCCAGAGATAATTGGGCATATTTGGCAGGAGGAGTGCATGATTTGTTTTTTTTTCCCCTACTCTGCCGCTACTCTGCCTCACCATTAAGACATTTGGTACAAAAGCTGTTGGAGGTTGATGGAGAATATAGTTGTCGCTATTTTGTCATGCTTCAAGGAGAGCTTTAGAGTGCCTTTGAAGCATTTTCTTTGTCCTCTCCTGGCCATTTGATATTTAAGATATTTCATTTCCTCCGTGGGGTCCACAATATTGTCCTCTCTTCGCGGGTTGTCCCTAGAAGGCAACGGACTTGCTTTTTGAAATTCCGCTCAGCCACATTTCGCAATTGACCAGTGTTCTCCCTTGCTTCAAACCGGTTGACCATTCATCACTAGAGGGGAAAATCGAAGACGGGCATTGTCGCAAAAACCGGTGGCGTCACATTGTTCACTTGTTATACACTCCACCCGATTTCCATTAAATCTAATAGAACAGAATGTGGAGAAATTCATATAATGGGCACAATAGTGATTGTGTCTGTTTTGAGGCCACGTATGTTCATTTCCATCCTTGTCAGTGTAAAACTGCAGTCCAGTGCAGCAGACAGGCACAGTTTTTTTTCTGTGGCATTGCCACATTCCAATAAGTTCTGTGTTTTTTTTTCTGATCACACCCAACAAAAATCCAGATCTACTTAACACTCACTTTACTGTGGTGCAGCTGAAATCACTGCCTCTGGGCTGTTAGCTATGTACGAGAAAGATATTTTTGTGCTGTCCAGACTGTTGCATCCGATAAACATCAAATGCATTTCTTCAACCACTAAAGATCTGATTTTATTGAGCTACTCAGCAGAGTCCTCAGAAACATTTCAGAGAATATCAGATCTAATCAATTATGTTTAATTCCTATCAAACCTGGGCAAACCAAGGTTAGGAAGTTCTCCCCCAATAAATGAACAGATGTTCTGTAGCTTTAGCTGACAGTGAAATGTTCACACCTAGGATAACTTGCTCCTCAGCTTCGAAAAAAACCCTTAGATCTTTCGTGTTTAAAGGGATATATTACTAACACAGCTGGTTTGGACATCTCACCTAAATCTACACTCTTCCTCTAGAACGGGGTCTCGCTGAGTGACAGCCGAGAATTTGCCTCAAGCCAAGAACCTTGCAACTCTGAAGTGAGGGTGCTACCAACCAAATGAAGTAGAATAATAAAGGATACATCAGGAATATGGCTTCCATTCATTGGTCACGGTTACCACATGATGATCAGCACCATCTTGTGTTTAAAAAAAGTCATAAAATCAAATGTCCTCACAGCACATTGCTATTTAGTCCACCCTGCCCATGGTGAATTTTTGACTGAGCTCTGAAATTAGTCCTTCGCCACTCCTCTTTCCCCATACCACCGCATTTTATTTTATTTTCAAGTATATAAAAATCCCATTTTAAAGTTGTGATTGAATAGGTGCCTACCATTCTCTCAGGCAGCGTATCACCAGATAAGCAAAATTATCCTCATAAGAAAGGTTTACATTTATATAGCATTTTTTTTCTGACCAGAGGACGTCTTAAAGCGTTTTACAGTCAATGAAGTATTTTTGAAGAGTTGTCACTGCTCTAGTGCAAGAAACGCGGCAGTTAATTTGCGGTCAACAAACTCCCAAAGAAAAAAACAGAATGATAACAACCAGATAATCTGTTTTTATAAAAGCAAAAAACTGTGCTTGCTGGAAATCCAAATCAAAAACAAAAATACCTGGAAAAACTCAGCAGGTCTGGCAGCATCTGCAGAGAAGAACACAGTTAATGTTTCACGTCCAAATGACCCTTCAGCAGAACTAAGTAAAAATAGAAGAGAGGTGAAACATAAGCTGGTTTTAGGGGGGTGGGGTGGTGAGACAAGTAGAGCTGGATAGAAGGCCAGTGATAGGTGGAGATAACCAAAAGATGTCACAGACTGAAGAACAAAGAGGTGTTGAAGGTGGTGATATTATCTAAGGAATGTGCTAATTAAGGGTAGAAAGCAGGACAAGCAAAGTACAGATAGCCCTCGGGGGGGTGGGGTGAAGGAATCAAAAAAGGCTAAAAGATAGAGATAAAACAATGGATGGAAATACATTTAAAAATAATTGAAATAGTGGGAAAATAAAAATCTATATAAATTATTGGGAAAAAAGGGGGAGATCAGAAAGGGGGTGGGGATGGAGGAGAGGGTTCATGATCTAAACTTGTTGAACTCAATATTCAGTCCAGGAATCTGTTCTTATTATTGAGGGAAAACGTTGAACAGAGCGCCAAGGATAACTACGCTGCTTTTCTTTAAAATAGTGCTTTTAACATCCACCAGAGTAGGTTGTTGCGGCCGTAGTTTAACATCTCATCTAAAAGATCTCACCTGACAGTGCAACTCTCCCTCAATACTGCACTGGAGTGTCAGCCTTGAATTTAGTGCCCGTGGACTGGAACTTGCAACCATAACCTTGTGATTCAGAGGCAACTGTGCGAGCAACTGAGCCATGACTGAACCATTAGCACTAATGCTGAGCTGCCTGAGTCCAGACGAGGGGATGGGACTGAGCAAGAGACGGAATCCACAGCTCATCTTAGGTATTGCACAGAATTTCTCAGAGTGCTTTCACAGAGAGTCAGAAATTTGGTCATAATTGACAAAAGACATCCATAGTTGCATAAGAATATTCTAATATTTCATTTCTAATTTGGAAAGCTGAGTTCTTCTAATAGAAGAGAAGATTGGGAGGAGACTTGATATACATATTCAAAACAATGAGGATTCTGGAGCTGTTCCTATTAGTGGAAGGATCGAGAAACAGATTTGAGATGCTTGACAAAAGATGCAAAGGATTTTTTTTAATGCAGAGAATGGTTAGGCTCTGTAAGGCACTGCCTAAGATCAAGGCAGTATGAAGCGTGTTTTTCGAAAGGAATTATCTGAAGTGGATTTTTTTCTAGGACTGTGGGGGAAGGCAGAGTAGTGAAACTAGGTTTCAAACGCAGACACGATGGGCTAATGACCTCCTTTTTTGCTGTGCCATGAACTCTGTTGATCTGTGTGTTCTTGGTTGTTAAATTAGCAGTCCATAAGACTGTAACATTTAAAGTAAAAGATGTTTCAATTCTTGTTACATTGGTTCCTGGCTAGTAAAGAGGGTGGGGCCCTTTGGTACTGTTTTGGATAGGTCACCAGATCAGTTCAAAGGTCGGTGAACAACTCTTATTAAAGAAGTTTGCCAATAAGTGGCACGAAGACAGGGGCAGGATCAGATCATGAGGATAGAGAATAGAGGATTGGCTAACTAACAGAAGATAGAGAATTTGGATAAGGGGGCATTTTCAGGATGGTAACCTGTAACTAATGGAGTGTCCATGGGATCAGTTCTGGGGCCACAATTATTTGCAATATATATTAATAACTTCGATGAGGGAAGTGAATGTACTATCTCCAAGTTTGCAGATAACACAAAAATAGGTGGGAGGGAAAGTGGTGAGGATGACACAAAGAGTCTGCAGAGGGATATAGACAGCTTAAGTGAGTAGGCAAAAACTTAGCAGATGGAATATAGTGTGGGAAATTGTGAGGATATGCACTCTGGCAGGAAGAATAGAGGAGCTGAGTATCATTTAAATGGAGAAATACTGCAGAAAGCTGCAGCACAGAGGGATTTGGGTGTCCTTGTGCGTGAATCACAAAAAGCTAGCATACATGTTCAGCACTAAATAGGGAAGGCAAATAGAATGTTGCCCTTAATTTCAAAAAGAATGGAGCATTAAAAATAGGGAAGTCTTGCTAAAACTATACAAGACACTAGTTAGAATACTGTGAACAATTTTTGTCCCCGTGTGTAAGGAAAGATACATTGGCATTGAAGGCAGCCCAGAGAAGGTTCACTAGGTTGATCCCGGGTATGGAGATATTTTCTTATGAGGAGAGGTTGAGTATGTTGCGCCTGTACTCATTGGAGTTTAGAAGAGTAAGAGGTGACCTTATTGAAACATAAAATTATTAGGGAGCTTGACAGAGCAAATGCTGAGAGGTTGTTTCCCCTTGTGGGAGAGTCTAGGACCAGAGGGCATAATCTCAGAGTAAGGGGTCGCCCATTTAAGACAAAGATGAGGAGGAATTTCTGTTCTCAGAGGGCAGTGAATCTGTGGGATTATCTACCACAGAGGGCTGTGTGGTCATTAAATATATTCAAGGCTGAGATAGACATATTTTTAATCAGTAAGGTAATCATGGGTTATGGGGAAAAGGCAGGAAAGTGGAGTTGAGGATTATCAGATCAGCCATGATCTCATTGAATGGTGGAGCAGACCCTATGGTCCGAATGCCCTACTTCTGCTCCCGCATCTTATGGTCATACAGTCAATTCAGTTAAAAAGTTAGAGAAAGAACTGTGGGTGCAGATTTTAAATAAGGAGGGCTGTTGGGTTAAAGGTACCTCGCTGGAGCATTGTTGCTATGCTTGGCTTGGCCATGGATTTGTAAGTGTGCGTGAGAACTCAGGAATCCAGGGAGATGGAATCTCAGAAGGTGAGATTAAAACCCTGTGAGGTGGCCATTGTTAAAGCCGTCCGAGTAGGAGCAACTTTCGGAGAGAATTCCAAGAAGACTTCTTCAAAGACGAAGCTGGAAAACCCTCACAAGTCAGAGTTTCAATAAAATTGTTTGACTTGGTATTTACTGATATTTGGGAGGATTCTTTCAAAATCCATTGGTCAGTCTTGGCCACATCCGTAATTTATTCTGTAGCATGGTGTGTCTGACCACAGTTCCTCTGATGATCCACATGTACCTCATACTTACCCTAAATGTTAGAATATAGGATGTATATTTTAAATTGCTTGAATTATCTGAACTTGTATAGCAAAGTTTATTTTTGTTTGTTCAAAATCATTGACCCTTTTGACATTATTCAAAAAGCAGATGCATTGAATTTCAACCTTTATCTACTTCTTTAAAAACCTTAATGGGCCCTAACTGGATCTCCAGGTCAGGCCAGGAGTCATAACAGCTGTATCCATTCTAGGATGGTATGATTGTATGACCTGCAGGAGCATGGGTTAATATGTGAGCACCAGTACAGGTAAGGAAGAGACAAATCGTGTCTGGCTAACCTGATTTACCTTTTTTTTTAGGATGTTACAGAGAGAAACAGAGACCGATTTCGCATATTTGGGAATTTGGTTCAAAGTGGGAATTCGGTTCATCAGGGGAAAAGGGTGCTTTGGCTGAGGTTTATTGCAAGAGGTAGTATGCTGAGTGTGAAGTTTGGTTAAGGGCGGAGAGGAGGTTATTTTTCTTCTCCTTTTCACCCTCCAGTATTTGATGTCCACTTTGGTGC
Organism: Isurus oxyrinchus; assembly: GCA_026770705.1. NCBI lineage: Eukaryota > Metazoa > Chordata > Chondrichthyes > Lamniformes > Lamnidae > Isurus > Isurus oxyrinchus. The sequence goes on along the minus strand of JANJGN010000035.1, from coordinate 4,202,294 downwards.
AGTAGGGGGAGCAGATAAACCAGTAACTGGTATTGTAAGCACTGTAATGCTTTATCAGTATTGTAAATTTTACTCACAGTGCTGAAACCTATTGAGAGGTGTTAGCTTTATTAATTATAATTAATTAATTAGTGGTTGATTAATTCTTAATTACGTGGAGGCAATGGCATCATGGTATTGTTGCTGCACTGGTAATTCAGAGGCCCAGGGTAATGCTCTGGGGATCCAGGCTTAAATCTCACCACGGCAGATGGTTAAATTTGAATTCAATAAAAATCTGGAATTAAAAGTCTGATAATAACCACGAAACCATTGTCAATTGTTGTAAAAGCCCATCCGGTTCATTAATGTCTTTTAGGGAAGGAAATCTATAACTAATAGCAAAGTAGTTGTCTGTCGTTGTAGTCAGTAGTATGGAGGTAGGGTTTGATATGAAAGCGCACATGAGTAGCTGCTGAGTACCTTGTAAATAAACAGAATGCTTTCAGTCTAAGAAATAACTGTTGACCAACCCTAGAGTACCAACTCGGTCACCCATCAACAAGCATGAAAATGGGGTTCACAAGTCTCAACAGAGAGAGAGTATAATCTAATGTTCAATCAACAGATGAGGCTAGAGGTTGTAAAAAGAATAAGAGGATATAACTAAAGGCACTGTATATGAATGCACAAAGCATTCCAACAAAACAGATGAACTGAGAGCTCACATGGAAATAAATAAGTACGATTTGATGGCCATTACAGAGACATGGCTTCAGGAGGACATGATTGGGACCTGAATGTTAAATGGTACAGGACATTTATGAAGGACAGGAAGCAAGGAAAACGTGGAGGTGTGGCCCTGCTAGTTAATGATAGTGTTAACACAATAGAGACCTAAGTTCAGGAAACCAGGATGTGGAAATGGTTTGGGTAGAGATGAGAAATGGTAAAGGCAAGAAGTCATTTCTAGGAGTCGTGTACAGTCCCCTAATAGTAACCACATGGTAGGATGGAGCATAAAGGAAAAAATAATGGGAGCTTGACAGAAAGGCACAGTGATAATCATGGGATATTTTAATTTGCATATAGACTGGAAAAGTCATATGGGCAAAGATAGCCTATATGAGTGGTTCATAGAATGTTTTCGGGATATTTTCTTAGAACAGCATGTTCTGGAGCCTACCATAGAGCAGGCTATACTAGACCTGGCATTCTGCAGTGAGATGGAATTAATTAATGATCTCACTGTGAAGGTGCCCATGGTGGGAGCGACCATAATATGCTTGAATTTTTCATTCAGTTTGAGAGAGAGAGGGAATATGTTTTTAATCTTGAATATGGCAATTATGAGGGCATAAAAGCAGAGCTGGCTAAAGTGAATTAGCAAATTAGGTTAAAGGGTAAGCCAATGGAGATGCAATGGCAAACATTTACAGGGATATTTCAGAATACAGAGAACAGATACATCCCGAGTAAGAAAAATTTCAAGGGGTGGACGCACCATTCGTGGTTAACTAGAAAGGTTAAAGATAGTATCAAAGTTAGGGGAAATTGTGAAAAGATAGGTGGAACGCCAGAAGATTGGACAGGATATAAGGAACAGCAAAATAAAGACTAAAATATTAATTAAGAGGGAAAAATAGAGTATGAGAAAAAGCTAGCCAGAAATATAGAAGCAGGTAGCAAGAGTTTCTATAAATATTTTTTAAAAGAAACGGCTTAATAAAATGAGTGTTAGCCCTATGGAAAGTGAATCTGGGGAATTGATAACAGAAAAAAAAAGGAAATGGCAGATGAATTGAACAAGTATTTTGCATCAGGCTTCACTACACAGCATGAGTTCGATGTCAACAGGCAGTCAACACGGTTTTGTGAAAGAGAAATCATGTTTAATCAACTTATTGGAGATCTTTGAGGAAGTAATGTGCTGTGGATAAAGGGGAACCTGTGGATGTACTGTACTTAGATTTCCAGAGGCATTTGATAAATTGCCACAACAAAGGTTATTGAGGAAAATAAAATCTCAACGGAACATATTGGCATGGATAGAAGATTGGCTGGTTAGCAGAAAGCAGAAAGTAGGCATAAATGGGTTTTTTCAGGTTACAATATGTTACAATATGTAACGAGTGTTGTGCCACAGGAATCAGTGCTGGGACCTCAACTGTTTATAAGTTATATTAATGACTTGGATGAAGGTATTGATGGCATGGTTGCCAAATTTGTAGATGACACAAAGACAGGTAGGAAAGTAAGTTGTGAAGAGGACATAAAGGAGACTACAAAAAGATATTGATGGGTTAATGAGTGGGCAAAGATTTGGCAAAAGGAGTATGATGTGGGAAATGTGAAATTGTCTATTTTGGCAGGAAAAATAAAAGAGGCATATTATCTAAATGGTGAGCAATTGCAGAGTTCTGAGATACAGAGGGATCTTTGGTGTCTTAAAAGGCTTGTGTGCAAGTACAGCAAGTAAGGAGGAAAGCTAATAGAATGTTATCATTTATTGTGAGAGGAATTAAATACAAAAGCATGGAGGTTATACTTCAGTTATAGAGCACTAGTGAGACCACATCTGGATTACTGTGTACAGTATTGGTTACCTTATTTAAGGAAGGATGTAAATGCATTGGAAGCACTTCAGAGAAGGTTTACCAGACTAATATCTGGAATGGGTGGAGGAAAGGTTGGACAGGCTAGGCTTCTATCCACCGAAATTTAGAAGTGTAAGAGATCATTTGTTTGCAACATATAAGATTCTGAGGGGGCTTGAAAGGGTGGATGTGGAGAGGATGTTTCCTCTTGTGGAAGAAGCTAGAACTTAGGGTCACTGTTTAAGAAATAAGGGGTCGTCCATTTGAAACGGAGATGAGATGCATTTGTTTTCTCTCAAAGGGTTGTGAGTCTTTGGAACTCTCTTCCTGAAAAGGTGGGTGGAAGCAGACTTTTTGAATCTTTTTACGGCAGAGGTGGCTAGATTCTTGGTAAGCAAAGAGGTGATCAGTTATCAGGGGTAGGCGGGATGCAGATTTGTGTTACTATCAGCCATGGTCTTATTAAATGGTGGAGCAGGCTCAAGGGGCCGAATGGCCTACTCCTACTCCTTGCTTATATGCTCCAACCTGCAATCTTTATGCAATCACCATTGCCTTCTGCCTGTTTCCTATGTTTCCCCCATTTGCTCTGGACTTCCTGTTCCATGAATCATTCTCTGTCGAAGATATTCTTCCATACATTGCACAGCTATGTTGTCCACTTCAGGAGCAAACTTGTTAGCAAACCAAGGTTTCTGTTGGACAATCCAGTGGAGATCTCCAGCCCCATATATACAAATCATATGACGGTACCTTCCTGTACAAGGAGGATATAAGGCTCCTTTCGCCATATCACCAGCCTCAAAAGACCACTTCACTGTTCGAGCAATAACTCTTGAATGCCCACTGCGGTGCCCAGGGATATATGGTATGGAGCCGGGTACCTCAGGCATTCTCTGCAGGGTTGCCCAGGTGTGTTCATCAGGGCTGTAGGTGTCCTTGGACCAGTTGAAAAATGCCTGGATTTTTGCGGTCATGAATAAGTTACTCACAAATGCTCTGGTAACCATAAAGTACGCACTGCCCACAAACATGGAGCTGCTTATGGGAGGAGGTTTCTTCCATTGGTTTGTTAGGGTCACAATCCCACGGGTATCATAGTGAAATTGCCACCGTTTCTGAAAGCCAACAAAAGAAATATAATTTTTGTTATATATCTTAACTTTCATTTTCCCAACACTCACCACCAGCAGAAGTAACCATGAGTGTTATTATCTCAATGGGACAGATTGTTATTAGGCAAGCGAGTCAGGGGTTATGAAGAACAGATACTAAAGTGAAGCTGAGGCCATGGGCAGAGCGGCCATGATTTTATTGAATGGTGGAGCAAGCTCGAAGGCCCAAATGACCTACTCCTGCTCCTATGTTCCTAATAGACATAGAGACATAACAGTAGAGAAGGGGATCATTTGGCACATCGAATCTATGCCAGCTCTCTGTAAAGGAACCCAGTTATTCCTATTACCACACATTATCCACAATCCTCATAAGCAGAGAACTCCAAATTATTGCACTCAATGTGTTAAAAAGTCCTTCCTCATATCCCCTGTGCATCCCTGCCCAAAGCTTTAAATATGCGTCCTCTAGCTCTTGTGCCATCAACGAAAGTAACCAGCTTACTTTTGTCTACCTCATCCAACTTTGTCATAATCTTGTACACTTCTATCAAATTTCTCTTCAATCTCTTTTGTTCCAAACTCAACTTCTTAGGCTTAACCTTGTAGCTAACATCTTTCATTCCTGGAAACAATCTTTATGCTTTTTTCTTCCTTTCGCTTTGTAGAATTTATTTTTATATATAATTTTTTTACTTCAGCCTTTATTTGCTTTTGCTTTTATGGATTTTGTGTGGAGAATTCAGGTTGCCAGATGGCTCAAACGAGGAGGTCCATCAGAAATGCGCTGCTATGAATGGCCAATTGAAGCTCAAAAATGCAGAAGATGCCAACTTCATTGTTCATAGAGACATTGAGTCATTTATTTGATACAAGGAGACTATTCGGCTCATTGAGTCCATTCCAGCTCCCTGCAGAACAATGTCATCACTCCCACTACTCTACTCGGCTTCCAAAACTCTTCAAGTTTATTTTTTCAAGTGCCCATTCAATTTTCTTTTAAAACCATTAATTGATTCCGAATCCACCACCCTGGTGTACAGTGTTTTCCAGGTCAGTACCATTTGCTGTTTTAAAAACTTCTTCCTCATTCCCCTTCATTCCTTGATCAATATCTTAAATCTGTGTCCATAGCCCTTATACATTCAGCTAATGGGAAGAATCTTTCTTTATCTACATTGTCTAAGGCTGCCATAATCCTGTATACCTCGATTAAATCTCTCCTCAATCTCCATTGCTCCATGGAGAACAACTCCAGCCTACCGAACAGAACTTTGCAATGATCACACCACACCCCCATCCCTGGAACCATTCTGGTAAATCTCCTCCACACCCTCTCAAGGATTTTCACATCTTTCTTAAAGTGTGGTGATCAGTACTTGACACAATACTTTAGTTGAGGTATACCCACAACTTTGTAAAGGTTCAGCATCACTTCTCTGATTTCGTACTCAATGCCTCTATTTATGAAGACTAAGATCCCATATTCTTTGTTAACCACACCCTCAATATGTCTGCCCACCTTCAAAGATCGATGTACATGCACCCCGAGGTCCCTCTATTCCTGCACACCTGGTACTTTTGCTATTACATCCATATTGCCTCTCTCCATTTTTTTCTGCTAAAATATATCACTTCACACTTCTCTGTATTGAATTCCATCTGTCATTTACCTGTCCATTCCATTTGCCTTTCTATGTCCTGTTGAAGGCAATTCATATTGTCATCACTATTTGCCATTCCTCCAAGTTTGGCAGCGTAGGGAAATATAGAAATTTTACTCCGTATTCCAAGATCGAAATAAATAGTGGTCCTAACCTTAGGCCGCTGCCTACCATCCTCCTTGTGTTTTGTGCTTAAAGCCATTTGGGCCTCCATTTGTATCCAACTGTACACTGGCGCTCTTATTTCATAAGCCTCAATTTTGTTAACCAGCCTTCTGGCACCTTGTCAAACGATTTCTTAAAGTCCACACAGACAATTTTCCTTTGATATCAGTCTTATCTGTCACTCTACCAACTAGTCATTTACTCATTTACCAACACTCATTTACTAGATTAGTCAAACACAATCTGCCTTATAAAAATTAGTGCTGACCCTCCTGAACTAACAAAAGTTCAGGTTGGTTACTTACTATGGCCTGAAAGGAAAGTATGTAAAGGCTTTAAAACAATGCAATAAACAGTAAACAATCATCTGCCATGCCTTCAGATATCTAGCAAGAAGACAAAACCTTAATAAATCACCATTCTATTCTCATTCGCATGCCAAGACATTTCAAATGTATTCCTTCAAGCAAGAGATAAACTAACTCGAGATTCAAGTCAACAGGATGGCTTTCCAATTCCCTCTACACCTCCATCCCGCACGAGGGTGTTCTGCGAGTTTTGTCACTTCTTCTTTGAATTGAGGCCCAATCAATCTCCATCCAGCACCACCAACCAATCTCCATCCAGGACCACCAACCTCTTCATGACTGGATTTATTCTCACATTGAACAATTTCTCCTCACTTCCACTGGCTTCCTCCAAATAAAGGGTGTTGCTTACAGGCACCCACATGGATCCCAGATTTGCACCGGGAGACCAATTACGGATAGGATGACAACTTTGCAGAACACCTCCGTTCAGTCCGTAAGCATGATCCTGAGTTTCCTATCGCTGGTTATTTCAATTTTCCGCCTTGTTCATACTCTGACATTTCTGTCCTTCGCCTGATGCATTGCTCCAAAAAAGTTCAATGCAAGCTCCAAGAACAACACTTCATCTTTTGACTGGGCACTCTACAACCTTTTGGAGCCAACACTGATTTCAACAATTGTAGGCGGGAACGTCTGCCCTCATTTACTTTTATTCATTCCGAAAAACATTCCTTGATTTCCCTCCTTTATTTCTCTGGTTTCCTGGGTTGTTGTTGTTTTGGTTTCGGACAGCAGCTATTCAGGATCCTGTCATTCACAGCTCCACGAGGTGCATCATTTGTTTCTTTACTTGTCCAAATTGCCAGTCCCTTTGGCCTTTTGCCATGAAACCTTTATTTCATTTAGTGCCCTCCACTCTATCACCCATGTATGGCTCGCTGAAAATCTATTATATTTCTAACGTTTCCAAGTTCTAAAGAAAGTTCACAGACCTGAAACGTTTTCTCTCTCCTCAGGAGGGATGTGGTGGCGCAGTGGGCAGCGGGACACTGGCTCGGAACAACTGGTTCGAAATCGCTCCATAGCCATGGGATATGCTTTCATAACGTGGCTCAACAGGCAGTTTGCCAATCTGCAAATCCGTCCAACACGCCTGCAGCAGGCGGCGAGTGTGTGAAAGACTCCTGGTCGGCCATGCTTGACAGCCTCAGCTCAGCTAGCGACCTTTTCCATCAGAACTAGGCTACGGAAAACAGCTAAATCGTGTGCTTTGACCTGCAACATGTGTCCTTAGGTGCGAGAAGCCGTCTAAGTCTATCCACAGATGCTGCCAGACCTGTTGAGTTTGCACCATGTTCTGTTTTTAAGCGGGATTAATTCCGAGGCGGTGCAGCAGGAGATTTGAAATCACTTGAAGATGATAGTTTCACAATCCTTGTGTTCTCCGTATCATGGTGCTGTAGTGATGATGAGCAACTCCTAAATATTCAAATATCCATTCAATTCCTTTTGATTAAATAGATATAGCAAAGACCGCGAGTCCTCCCACATCTCGGCTGTAATACTAAAGACACGTGCTCCAGGTAAGCTGTTCATGTACAGCTACACCACTGACGTCTACCCAACAATGCAGTAAATTACCTAGGTATGGCCTGTCTAGAAAAAGCAGTACAAAATCAACCCGGAAAATTACTGCCTCATCGGGGTCCTCTGAATCATCAACAAAGTTGTCGAAGGAGTTGTCGACAATGTGATGAATTGATATTCAGCAACCCGATTCCGAGATCAACTCATCAATGCACAGTTTGGGTTCCATTAGGGTCAGTCAGCTTCAGTCCTCACTACAGCTATGGTATAAATATCAAGTGTGGCATCAAGGAGCCCTAGCTAAACTGAAGTAAATGGCAATCAGGGGGGAAGCTCTCCGCCAGTTGGAAGCATGCTTTGCACAAATTAAAATCATTGTGGTTGCTGGAGTCCAATCATTTCAGTACCAGGGCATCAAATCAGCCATGATATTGTTAAATGGCGAAGCAGGCTCGAGGGACTGAATGGCCTACTCCTGCTCCTTGTTCATATGCTCGTATGTAAGGCATCGCTACCCGACTGGGATAGAAGGCCCAACCCCTTCAGCTGCTTCATCAATGAACGTCCCTCGAACATAAGGTCAGAAATTTGGATTTCTGCTAATGATTGTGCAATGTTCCTAATTATTCGCTATTCTTCAGATACTGAAGCAGTCCATGTCTGCGTGCGTAAAGACCGAGACAACATTAAAGCTTGGGCTGGTAAGTGGCAATTAATATTCATGCCACACAAATGCTAAGCCATGACCACGTCCAACAAGAGAGAACCCAAATATCTCCTCTTTATATTTAGCAGCTTATTATTACTGAATGCCCATCATTAACAGCCTGGGATTTACCATTGACCAGGAGCTTAACTGGGTCAGCCATAGAAATGATGAGGCTACAAGAGCAGGTCAGAGGCTGGAAATTTTGCTGGAGTGCACTTCCTGACTTCCTAAAAACAAAAAAACTGCGGATGCTGGAAATCCAACTCGAACTTGGACTCGAACTCAAGTTCTGTCGAAGGGTCATGAGGACTCGAATCGTCAACTCTTTTCTTCTCCGCCGATGCTGCCAGACCTGCTGAGTTTTCCCAGGTAATTCTGTTTTTGTCCTGACTTCCTAAACCCTGTTCAAGGCACAGGACAGGAGTCTGGCAGAATACTCTCAACTTGCCTTTGCGAGTGCAGCTCCAATAATACTTAAGAAGTTCGACGCCGCAAACCGTTTGATTAGCATTCTTTCTGCTACATTAAACATTCACTCCTTTCACTGGCATACTGAAGCCGTGTATACTACCTATAAGATTCACTACAGCAGCTTGGCAAGGTTCCTTGCACAGAAACCTCTAACACTTGAAGGACAAGAGCAGCAGTCTCATGAAGCGCTATTAATCCAAGTTCTATTCCAAGTCATACACCATCCTGAATTGGAACTATACCGCCGTTCCCTCACTTTCGCTGGATCAAAATCTTTGAACTCCCTCCCTAGTCGCTCTGTAAATGTACCTACACCAAATTTAATCCCGCGGTTGAAGAAGGCAGTGACGCACTACCTAGGGTAATTCGGATTGGGGAATAAATTCTGGCTTTCCTAGCAGGACTCACATTCCAAGAACTAGTGAAGAAAATGCTCCCGCTGCGGTGGAAGGTCCAGCTCGCTTTGTTCAAACATGCAAACCCACTGAGGAGAAAACCATCATTCTACAAACATGAGGAGTCACCCATCAGAGAGGAATAAATAGTAATGCAGGTAAACTGAATGGGAAGATAAAATGCGGAACTGCTGCAAATGCTCATCAGGTCTGGCAGCATCTGGGGAGAGAGAGAAGCAGAGTTAACGTTTCGTGTCCGCATGACTTCTTCGGGGCACGAAGGTGGCCTATTTACCTTCTTGTATGTTGGTGGAAAGTCTGACTCTATAACATTTGAGCCGTTCTTGACCATGAGACTGTTGACTATCTCCCAATTGGTTTTCGTCGGAAAGTCTTGCCCACAAACATTGATGAGATATTTCCACGGGACAGGACTCTGCAGCAGCTCTTCCATACAGTTCAGGTCAGCCTGAACTCTGGACCATGAGGCGTATGTCACCGATTCTAATTTTCCTGCAATGAAGACATTACTGAAACAGGAAGCGATGGCCTGGATTGCCGAGTGAAATGGTTTTGGAGACTTCCTGTCCACGTGGACACAGTACACATTCTGCGGAGCATAAATGCTTCTTAGCAGCCTCTCGAACATCTCAATGTTAGTATGGATCACCATAGAATAGGCTAGAGGGAAATGGCGTTCCTCGGTACTCAATGGAAAAGTGATGTATTTTCGTTTTTTAACAAAAGAATCGCAGTCTCGGGTCATTACTAAATAATCGATTTCGGTGAAGACTTTGTGTTTGTGTTCGACTGTGATCGCCTTTAAAAGAGCCTTTTCAATGGCTTCTGGATCACCGCTAATTATCTCCGAACAACTGGAGTTCTCTTCTGACAGGTCAAGGAACTCATACACTGCAGTGTGACGTGGTTTTAGTTGAACAGGTTTCCAATAGTTTAACAACAGATTATTTCCCTGGAAAAAATATCCACAAAGAAAGATTACAGGTAGTGCAAACAGCATCGGCCACCTGGCAACACACCGATTTAACATTCTCATTGCTTTTCCACGCGTGTTTTTCTTTTACTATGTAATCGGATTTCCACATATAATTCTTATGCTGGTCTATAAGCAGAGAATTTGCGGACTTAGAAAAGAGACATTTCTTTCCAAGGGATTTGAATAAACTGCCAAATTTTCAGGCGCTGATGAATTCAAACGTGATGCTCAGTGCGGGACACAGCAATGCTGGATTCATTGGGGTGCAGCCAGGGCCCGATGACTGGTTTTCCTTTCTTTGAGTCTGTGTTGGTTCAGACTTTACCCTTTCCCTCCCTCTCACTCTCTCCGCTGTTGGAGCCACTGCGGCGCTCAGCGTCTCGGCCTCTTGCTGCGGAAGTCGGATTTTCGCCTGGTCACCATGTACCTGGCCCCAGTTGGTGTACAGTTTCCACGTTCTCCACTTACTTTCTCGTAACTTCGAGCTTCCTGTAAAAGTTTCAACGAAAAGTTTGGGATAGCTCTTTAGAAAGATTCACGATGCTAAACTGTAAGAGCCAGTAAAAGCAATGGCATGTTTGACAGAATCTAACGTCACGCATAGGAAAACGTCTTTCACCGCGACAAGACAGCGTAATCTCTTCACATTCAATGAAATATTGTTGCGGTCTGTCTGCAAGAATGACCCAAACCTCCCTGAGGCTTGCCATTTTAACACTCCACCCTGCTCTCTTGCCCACATGTCTGTCCTTGGCTTGCTGCATTGTTCCAGTGAAGCCCAACGCAAACTGGAGGAACAACACCTCATCTTCCGACTAGGCACTTTACAGCCTTCCGGACTGAATATTGAATTCAACAACTTTAGGTCTTGAGCTCCCTCCTCCATCCCCACCCCCTTTCTGTTTCCCCCTTCCTTTTGTTTTTTTTTCCAATAAATTATATAGATTTTTCTTTTCCCACCTATTTCCATTATGTTTAAATATTTTTAAATCTTTTATGCTCTCCCCACCCCCACTACAGCTATACCTTGAATGCCCTACCATCCATTCTTAATTAGCACATTCGTTTAGATAATATCACCAACTTTAACATCTATGTGTTCTTTTGTTCTATTGTTGGTGACATCTTTTGATGATCTGCTTCTATCACTGCTTGTTTGTCCCTACAACCACACCACCCCCCTCCACTTCTCTCTCTCTCTCCGCCCACCACCCCCCACCCCCCTCCCCTCCACACACCCTAAACCAGCTTATATTTCAACTCTTTCTTGGACTCGAACTCAAGTTCTGTCGAAGGGTCATGAGGACTCGAAACATCAACTCTTTTCTTCTCTGCCGATGCTGCCAGACCTGCTGAGTTTTTCCAGGTAATTCTGTTTTTGTTTTGGATTTCCAGCATCCGCAGTTTTTTTGTTTTTATAACATGAGATGTTGGTTGATTGAAAAATACCGGATGTTTGGAATGAATTTCCATATGACTGCATCAAAAAATGGATTGTTAAATATGAGCCTGACACAAAATAGGTCGGAGATATGAGGCATGCTTCGTTAAGTGCTTATAATCCAAACCTGTTGAGCTGCAGTGGAGAGGTAAAGAGTGTTAAGGTTTCCGAATTGCGAATACTTCGAGATGTAACAGTTTTTAAACAAGCCGGGGGTGGGCGGGGCAAGAAGAAAAGGGTCCAGAGTTCTGCCTTATCTGAGCCATGATTTGAGGTTCAGCCCGGGTTCTAATGCCCATCACTTTCTTGTACCCAGAGCTAATGCGAGGATGCAAGGATTGAATTCGTGTCCAATCCATCTTCACCTCCTGACCCTGCTCTAGGGAGCTGTTGAAAATGTGTCACGAACCATTTCTTCGAAGGTTTCTATAACATTAAAGGTGGGAGAAAAATTCAACAGATCTTGAAGAATCTTTGGAGAGAGAAACAGAGTTAACATTTGGAGTCCAATGTGACTCTTCTCCGGAACTGAAGAAGGAGAAATGTGATGGGTTTTTGTACTGTTGAGAAAAGGGGCAGGGTCAGGAGGAGCAAAATTGGAGGTTACAGATAAGTTCGAGAGCGGGCGAAATTAAATGAAAAATATGCCAGGGAACAAAAGGCAAAGAGATTGGGAATGGCAATAGCAATGAAACAGAGCATTGATCCAGAGTTGGTCTGTTACTAGCAGAATAGAGGTCAGGGCTGAAAGCAAAAACATTATAAGATACCGAATGCCAGTTGGGAAAAAAATCAAAAAGGGAGACAGAGTTCGTGGCCTGAAGTTGTTAAACTCAATGTTGAGCCCAGAAGACTGTAAAGTGCATCATTGGAAGATCATGTTCTGTTCCTTCAGCTTTTGTTGGGCTGCACTGGAACATTGTAGCAGGCCGAGGACAGAAACATGAGCATGACTTCAAAATGGTAAATTGAAATGGCAAGTGACTGGATGGTTGGGGTCACGCTTATAGACTGAGGCATTATGCGAAGCAGAATGGGGTAAGATGTTAGGGGAGGAGTGGCAGATGAGTGTACCAGGGTATCATGAAGGGAATGGTCCCTTCTGCTGACAGGCATCACCACCATAGGATGGGTTTGGTGTTGGTATCATGCTCCAGCAATTGGCGGAAATGGCAGAGGATTATCCTTTGAATATTGTGGTTAATGGGGTGGAAAGTGAGGACAAGGGAGGTTCTGGGAGGGAGGGGAAGGGGTGAAGAGGGTGCAGGAAATGGGTCATATACGGTTGAGGGTGCTACCAACCAAAGTAGGGGGAAATACTTGGCTGAGGGGAAAGGAAGACATGTTAGAGGAACAAAGAGATGCACAAGGAGACAGGAGATGTAGGATGAATGAGATGTGGACAGAGTGTGGAGTTTGCAATTTAGTTCACATGGCAAGTTCTGGTAAGATTTCCTGAAGCTTAAATAGTTTTTAGACTCTGACATGAAGCTAACAAACTACAAGTGAGCCTTGTAAAACACGGGTAGTGGTATTTATCTGTCAATCAGCTGAAAGGAGTTGGTTCAACTGGTGTTAATTGCTGTAGCAGGAAAGCAAAGAAGGTAGTGACCCATCTGGAGCTCTATATAAGAGACAGTTCTTCAAAGCACATGACCAGCAAGGGGTGCACGAGGAGACATGCGACTACACCTGAAGGAGACATAGCCAGAGTGTGGAGTTGGGAATCTGGTTCATGTGGGAATTCGGTGCAGAGGGCAAATTTTTTATCAGCCTCCAATAGTTGGAACATGAGAAGGAGCTGATTGGTGAGTAAGTCTACTTTAGTCTCGAGTTTATAGGAAATAGCCAAAAAGTAAGCTTAAGGTATGCCAGCCCAGCTTGGCCATATGGAATGCCAATTCTGTGGCATGTGTGCAGCCATGAACTCTTCACATGGTCTAGATGTGCATATGTGCAGGCGGCATCACCAGATGCAGAAACCTCAGCTCTGGATTTTGGAACTTGAGCAGCAGCTGAAGTCACTGTGGCACATCCGCGAGTCTGAGGACTATGTGAGTGCACATTTAGGGAGTGGTCACACCGCAGGGCAGGGCCGTGCAGGCAGAGAGGGAATGAGCGACCAGCACAAAGCCTAGGAGAACCAGGCAGGTAGTGCAGGAGTCCTCTGAATCTATCCCACTCACCAACCAGTTTTCCATTTTGGACGCCAGTGAGTGCAGCAAGAGTCAGCTTTGTGACATCATGAGTGGCTTAGTTACATGGACGGGAAGGAAAAGAGTGGCAGAATAAAAGTGGTAGGGTGTTCATTAGCTAGGGAGACAGTCAGGCGCGCCTGTGACCACAATGTGACTCCAGGATGGTGAGTTGCCTCCCTGGTGCCAGGGTCAAGGATGTCATGGAATGGCTGCAGGACATTCTTCTGGGGGAGCGTGATCAGCCAAATGTCGTGGTCCACATTGGTACCAATTTCATAGATAGAGGGATAAGGTCCTGGCAGCAAATTTTAGGGAGTTACGTAAGACATTATAAAGATGGACCTCAGGGGTAGTAACTTCCAGGTTACTCCCAGTGCCACATGCTAGTGAGCATAGAAATAGGAGGTTATAGTTAATCCATGTGTGGCTGGGGAGATCATGTACGAGGGAGGGGAATCAAATTCCTAGGACATTGGGAACGGTTCTGGGTAACCTGGGACAAATTAAAAGCCCAACGGTGTGCACCTCAATGCGGCCAGGGAAAATATCCTTGCTGGGAGGTTTGCCAGTGCTGTTTGGGAGGGTTTAAACTAGCTTGGCAAGGGTGTGGGAAACTAAGGGTAGACAACATAATACTCACCCCCCAACCATTATACTCAGTGCCCCCATACTCAGTATTATTCATTATTCATCGAAATAAAAGAGCAGTTTCAAAATAGGGGCTATCCTATTTAAGATGGAGCTGAGGAGAAATTTCTTCTCTTAGAGAGCTGTTAATCATTGGAATTCATGATCCACAGAGCAGTGGCAGCTGCTTAACTGAATATATTCAAGTCTGAGTTACACAGATTGTTTGATCTTCAAGGGAGTCAATGGGTTAGGGAGAACAGATAGGAAAGTGACAATGAGACCACAGTCCCATTGAATGGCAGAGCTGGCTCGAGGAACCAAATGGCTTACTCTCGCTCCTACTATGTCCTTACGTTCATGCACATTGTCAGTGCACTCATACTCTGTTGCCCCATACAATTCACAATACTCTCACAATCAGTACCGCACTATTCAGTACTACTATACTCAGTGTTCAGTACTCAGTGACCCCAACTTTAGTACTCAAATACACAGCGTCCTATACTCAGTAACTCCTGTACTCAGCACTCTCATAATCTATGCTCATTAAATTAGTATCCCCAAACAGTGTACACCCCCATATCCATCTTCAGTACCACCTATAATCATATCGCCTATTCTGTACCCTCCATACTCAGTATGCCCAATGATCTGTACCCCAACACTTTGTACCCCATTTTATGTATCTCCATACTCAGAACTCCATATACAAACTATCCTCATATTCACTACATTAAACACTCAGTAAACTCAAACCATTGCCCTCCAACCTCAGTGTCCCCTTATTCAGTTGTCCCATATTCACTCACATGGTCATTTCCCCCAATCCATGTACCTCACTCTCATTTGCTCCTTACTGAGTACTCCCTATACTTAGTACTTCCATACTCAGTGCCCCATGTTCTTTGCCCCAAGTTTTCACATTCATATTCACTACACGTATATTCCTTATTGTCAATTTTCAGTGATACATAGTCATACCCATGCCCATACTCAGCAGCCCCATACTCAGTAACCCATACACAACCTCTCATACTCAATACCCCATATTCAGTGTCCCATAATTGCTACAGTATGCTGCATTCAGTACCACTATATACAGTATTCCCATACTTGGTAGCCATGTTTGCTTTTCTCCCATAATCAGTACCTGATACTGAGCACCCTCATATTCAGAGACCATGTGCAGGGGTGTGGTATGTTCTATGTGGAAAGTGTAGAAGTGACCGTGTGGAGTGGTGTGGGATTGACTGTGTCTGAGGACACAGGAGTGACCATGTTGAGGGTTGTGGCAGTGTCTGTGTGGGAGGGGATAGCCATTTAGATGGATGTGGGGGTGACTGTGTCTTTTTTGTTCATTCATGGGATGTGGACGTCTCTGGGCCAGCATTTAGTGCCCATCCATAATTGCCCCTGATAAACTGGTGGTGAGCTGCCTTCTGCAGTCTGTGGTGGGGTAGAAGTTATTATGTGCAGAGGTAGGAGTCGCTATGTGGAGGGATATGGATGTTTGAAGTAATGTGTGAGTGATGATGTGG
This sequence comes from Isurus oxyrinchus, assembly GCA_026770705.1. NCBI lineage: Eukaryota > Metazoa > Chordata > Chondrichthyes > Lamniformes > Lamnidae > Isurus > Isurus oxyrinchus. The sequence continues at coordinate 4,186,497 of JANJGN010000035.1, read as the reverse complement.
ATGGATGTGGTTTACCGTTTGTAAGTGGTGGGAGTGACAATATGGAGGTAAATAACAGGGATCATCTGATGGATTTTCACAATTTATTTATCCATGTATGTGGGTGTAACTGTCTAGGCCAGCATTTGGTGCCTATCCCTAATTGTCCTTATGATCATGTGAATCTATGTGGGAAGGCCTATGTCAATGAATGTGTGAATAACTGTGTGGGGTGGTGTGAGAGTGTCTATCTGGAAGGATCAGGGAGTGGCTATGTTGAGGGGTGTGGAAGAGATTGTGTCGAAAGATGTGGGAGTGATTGAGCAGAAGAACATGTGAACAATCGTGTGGAGGAATGTTGGAATGTATGCATTGAAGGATATGAGAGTTATTGTGTAGAGGGATGTGTGAATGATCATGTGGAAGAAATGTGGGTGTGACTGTGGAAAGATTTGGGAGTGACTGAAGAGGGGTATGTGAGTGATCATGTGGAGGAATGTTGGAGTGATCGTGTGGAGGGGCATGAGATTTATTGTGTGGAGGGATGTGGGAGTGACTGTTGATGCACATGTGAGTGATCATGTGGAGGAATGTGGGAGTGATCATTTGGAGAAATGAGGGAGTGATTATGTGTAGGGATGTGGGTGTGACCGTGTGGAGGGACATGTGAGTCATTGTGTGGAGGAATGTGGGAGTGAATCCATGCAGGCATGAGAGTTATTGTGTGGAGGGATGTGAGAGTAATCGTGTGGAAGGATATGGGAGTGACTGTTGAGGAATATGTGAGTGATCATGTGGAGGAATATTGGAGTCGTCACGTGGAGGAATGCGGGAGTGATTGCATGCAGATGTGAGAGTTATTGTGTGGAGGGATGTGAGAGCAATTGTGTGGAAGGGTGTGGGAGTGACTGTTGAGGGATATATGAGTGATCATCTGGAGGAATGTGGGAGTGATGTGGAAGGATGCAGGAGCGATTGTGTGGAGGGATGTTGAAGTTATCTTGTGGAAGGACATGTGAGTCATTGTGTGGACGGACATGAGAGTTATTCTATGTGAGGACGTGGGGGTGACTGTTGACAGATATGTAAGTGATCGTGTGGAGGGATCCAGGAGTGACTGTGTAGGAGATGGGATTGATTGTTTGAGGGGATGTGGGAGTGATGATGTAGGTCATGGAGTGATCAGCTGGAGGGTTGTGGGAGTGGCTGTGGACATGGTGGAATTTAGTGTGTGAAGGGATGTGGGATGACTGTGTAGGCAATGGAGCGATCACATGCAGAGATGTGGGAGTGGTTGTGTAGACAATAGAATGATCTTGTGGAGGGATGTGGGAGTGACAATGTAGATGGTGGGAGTGATTATTTAGAGAAAGGAGGGTTGACTGTGTAGGTGGTGGAGTGATTGAGTGGAGTGATGTGGGAGTGACTGTGTTTGCGATGGGGTCATTGGCTGGAGGGATGTGGGAGTGACTGTGTAGGTGGTGGAGTGATCATTTGGAGGGATGTGGGAATAACAGTGTAGGAGTTGGAAGTGATCATATGGAGGGATGTGAAAGGGATTGTGTAGAATATGGAATTGATCTTGTGGTGGGATATAAGAGCTACTGTGTAGGTGTTGGAATGATTTGGTGCAGGGATGAGGTAGCGACTGCGTAGGTGGTGGAATTGAGCATGCGAAGGGATGTGGGAGTGACTGTAGGCATTGAAGTGATCGTGTGGCAGGATGTGGGAGTGATTGTATGGGTGAAGGAGTGATTGCGTGGAGGGATGTTGGAGTGACTGTGTAGGCAATGGAGTGACCACATGGATGGGTGTTTAAATGATAAAGTGATCACTTGGAGGAATGTGGGAGTGGGTGCATAGGTGATGGAGTGATCATGTAGTGGAATGTGGGAGTAACTATGTAGATGGTGAGTGTGATTGGGTTGAGGGATGGTGATTGACACTTTAGGTGGAGGAGTGATTGAGTGGAGGGAGTTGGAATTGACTGTGTAGGTGGTGGAGTTATTTGGTTCAGGGATGTGGGAGTGAATGCACAGGTGGTGGAGTGGAGCAATGTGGGATTGCCCACATAGGATGTGGAATTGAGCATGTGGAGGGATGTAGGAGTTATTGTGAAGGTGTTGGAATGAGTTGGTGCAGGGATGTAGGAGCAACTGCATAGGTGGTGGAATTGAGTGTGTGAAGCTACATGGGAGTCACTGTGTAGGCGATGGAGTGATCACGTGGAGGGACTTGAGAGCGTTTCTTTAGGCAATAGAGTGATCATATGGAGGGATGTGGGAGTGACTGTGTAAAGGGTGGAATGATCATGTAGTGGGATGTGGGAGTGACTATGTAGAAGGTGGAGTTGATTTGGTAGAGAGATGGGTATTGACTGTGGCGTGATTGAGTGAAGGGATGTGGGAGCGATGGTGTACCCAGCTGCATTCCAGAATGAGTGTCTTCGGTGATGATATACACAGGGTGGCCAAATGGGCAGATAACTGGCTGATGGAATTTAACCCTGAAAATTGTGAGGTGATACACTTTTGAAGGAGTAATTTGACAAGGAAGTATTCAATGAATGGCATGACACTAGGAAGTTCTGAGGAACAAAGGGATCTTGGCTCGTGTGTCCCAAAGGTGGAGGGGCATGTTAGTGGGGTGGTGATAAAGGCATATGGGACACTCGCCTTTATCAATTGAGGCATAGATTACAAAAGTAGGGAGATCATGTTGGAGTTGTATAGAACCTTGGTGAGGCCACAGCTGGAGTACTGTGTGCAGTTCTGGTCGCCACATTATAAGGATGCGATTGCACTGGAGGGGGTGCAGAGGAGATTCACCAGGATGTTGTCTGGGATGAAACATTTAAGTTATGAAGAGAGGTTGGATAGACTTGGGTTGTTTTCGTTGGAGCAGAGAAGACTGAGGGGCAACCTGATCGAGGTGTACAAGATTATGAGGGTCATGGACAGGGTGGATAGGGAGCGGCTGTTCCCCTTAGTTGAAGAGTCAGTCACGAGGTCACATAAGTTCAAGGTGAGGGGCAGGAGGTTTAGGGGGGATGTGAGGAAAAATCTTTTTACCCAGAGGGTGGTGACAGCCTGGAGTGCACTGCCTGGGAGGGTGGTGGAGGCGGATTGCCTCACATCCTTTAAAAAGTACCTGGATGAGCGCTTGGCACTTCATTACATTACATTAAGGGCCCAGTGCTGGTAAATGGGATTAGGTAGGTAGGTCAGATATTTCTCATGTGTCGGTGCAGACTCATGTCCCAGACTTCATGTGAAGGTCCTCTTCTGCACTGTGTGATTCTGTGATTCTGAGTTTGATGTTTTTCAGAAAGAAACTTTAAAATGTAGGACAAAAACAAAGCATCAGTTCAACTAAAACATCGACTTAGAGGTCAGGGTTTTTAGGATGGCGGGGTTTCCCATCCTGCCATCAAAACAGTCAGTGGGAAACACTGTCCACCCCCATCTTTGGCCCGAGGCCTAAACCCCATTATTTTTGGGCATCCCCCCATAAATAGGAACTCCTCCCATCAGCCGAAAATTTGAGACTGGGTGGGAAGTTACCCTTAAGTGGTGAATAATTGGCCACTTATGGGCTTCGTTTGGGGAAGAGCAGGCCTCATGTGCCCCACACCTCACCCGCACTAGCGTAAAATTGCTGAGAGGTCAGGACAGGCAGGAGGCCAGTGAGAAGCCTATCTGCGATAATTCACATTCGATCCCCCTGCCCCCACCTACAAACCAGGTAAATCTACAAATCTACAGATCAAGCCAGAGAAAGGATAGCACCAAATCAGAACTCACTGCAGCCATCTCAAAGGCTTTCTGCCCCAGGCTTTAATGAACTAAAATCTGTTGTTTATCAATCTGAGATCCAAAGCGTGGACATTGCATCCCAGGAGTCCAGAGAGCGCAGATTGCCAAAGAGAAATATTCCTTGAAGTAAGTTGAAGATAAATGAACTTTGGATTTTTATTTTGACCTTGAAATGTTCATCACAAATAGAGAAAGTGGCTGAAGAAAGGCTCCTAGTCTAATTCTGGGCTGGAGATTCAGGTCTTTTTAACATAAACTCTGGAGAAATATATGATTGCAACAGATCGCTCAACCTCAGCATTCCAAAACTCAGTACTGCAAACCCAACCCCCAAAACTCAGTCTCAACAACTCATTAACTCCTAAACTCAGTGCCTTCCAAATTCAGCACTCCCCATCTAAATAATTCCATACTCAGAAACCCACTAATCCGTACCAGCTATGCTCAAAGCACATCATAATCCGTATTCCACACAGCCATATTCATTAGCACACATAGTCAGAACCATCATAATCTGTATGAACATGCTCAGTACCCCTGTACTCAGTAACCACATCCACAGGTAACCAACATAAAGCCTTATCCCCAATCCATCATACTCAGCAACCCCATACTCAGTATTAATTATGCCTGGAACTAAAGGAGCAGTTTCAAAAAAGGGTCTCTCCCATTTATGATAGAGATGAGGAGAATTTTCTTCTATTAATCATTGGAATTCACGATCCACAGAGCAGTGGCGAGTGCGTAATTGAATATATTCAAGGCTGAGTTACACAGATTGTTTGATCTTTAATGGGTTAGGGAGGACAGATAGGAAAGTGACATTGAGGCCACAGTCCCATTGAATGGCAGAGCTGGCTTGAAGGACCAAATGGCTTACTCTTGCTCCCACTATGTCTTTATGTTCATACACATTGTCAATGCCTTCATACTCTGTTGCCCCATATTCATTTCTATATGCAGTACCTCCAATTCACAATACTCTTGTAATCAGTACCCCGCTATTCAGTACTACCGTACTCAGTTAAAAGCAAAAAGCAAAAAGCAGCGGATGCCGGAAATCCAAAACAAAAACAAAAATACCTGGAAAAACACAGCAGGTGTGACAGCATCTGCATATATCTATAGCCAGACTCAGTGTTCAGTCCTCAGTGCACTCCAATTTTAGTATTCAAATACATAGTGTCCCATACTCAATAACTCCTGTACTCAGCATTCTCATAATCTATACCCATATAAAAAGTATCTCCAGTTTACACCCCCCATATCCATCTTCAGTACCACCTATGATCATATTGCCATATTCTGTACCCACCATACTCAGTATGCCCAATAATCTGAACCCCAACACTTTAAACCCAATTTTCTGTATCTCCATACTCAGAACTCCATATACTCACTATCTACATACTCAGTACCTTAAACACTCAGTAAACCCAAACTATTGCCCTCCATCCTGTGTCCTGCTATTCAGTTGTCCCATACTCACTCACATAGTCAGTTCCCCCAATCCAAGTGCCTCACTCTCATTTGCTCCTTACTGAGTACTCCCTATACTTAGTACTTCCATACTCAGCACCCATGTTCTTTGCCCCAGGTTTTCTCTACCCCATATTCATGACATATTCCTTATTTTTGACTTTCAGCGATACATATTCATACTCATGCCCATACTCAGTACCCCATATGCAGCAAATCCATATCCTGCGCACCGATACTCACCTCCATTCAGTTCCCCCATACTCAGTAACCCACATACACAACCTCTCATACTCAATACCTCATACTCAGTGTCCCATAATCGCTTCATTATGCTTGTATTGAGTGCCCTTATATATACAGTATTCCCATACTCAGTAGCCATGTTTGCAGTTCTCCCATAATCAATACCCCGATACTCAGCACCCTCATATGCAGTGACCGTGTGAAGGGATGTGGCATGTTCTATGTGGAGGGTGTAGGTGTGACTGCATGGAATGGTGTGGGAGTAACTGTGTCTGAGGACACAGGAGCGACCATGTAGAGTATTGTGGCAGTGACCTTGTGGAGAGATGTGGGAGTGACTGTGTCCTTTTTTGTTCATTCATGGCATATGGGTGTTGCCGGCTAGGTTAGTATTTATTGCCCATCCCTAATTAGCCTTGAGAACATGTTGGTGAGCTGCTTTCTTGGGCTATTACAGTCCATGGTGGGGTAGGAGCCATTGTATGGAGGGATATAGGTGCATGAAGGATTGACCACATGGAGGGATGTGGCTTACCATGAGTAAGTGTGGGAATGACCATATGGAGGTAAATGGCAAGGATCACCTGAGGGATTTTCACTATTTATTTATTCATCCATGGATGTGGGTGTCACTGGCTAGGCCAGAATTTATTGCCCAACCCTAATTATCCTTGTGATCTTGAGGATGTATGTGGGAGTGGCTGTGTCAAGATATGTGTGAATAACTGTGCGCGGTGACATGGAAGCAATTGTGTGGAAGAATGTGTAAGTGATCACGTGGAGAAATGTGGGAGTGATTGCATCGAGTGTCGTGGAAGTGATATGCAAGGATGTGCACATGATCATGTTGAAGTATGTGTATCATGTGGGGGGATGTGGAAGCGACCATGTGGAAGGGTACGGGTGTGTCTGTGTCAAAATATGTGAGTGACCATGCGGAAAGATGTGGGGATGGAGATCCAGAGAAATGTGGAGTGACGTCTGGTGGGGCAGGAGAAACTACGTGGAGGGATATGAGTGTGTGAAGTAATGTGGAGTGAAATGGCAGTCATCATCTGAGGAGTTTTTAAAATGTATTTATTCATGGGTGTCACTGGCTTGGCCAGCATTCATTGCCCATCCCTAATTATCCTTGAGGTGACGGTGGTGAGCTGTCTTCTTGAAGAGTTGCAATCAAGGTGCTGTGGGTATATCCACAGTATTGTTAGGGGGGAAGTTCTAGAATTTTGACCCAGCAATAGTGGTGGACCAATGATATAGCTCCAAATCAGGATGGTGTGTGGCTTGGAGGGGAACTTGTAGGTACTGGTGTTACCATGAATCTGCTGCCCTTGTCCTTCTTGGTGGTAGGGATCAAGAGCTTCAAATATGATTTTGAAGGAGCATTAGCGAGTTGCTGCAATGCATCTTGTAAATGGCACACTGCTACCACTGTGTGTCAGTGATGCAGGGAGTGGATGTTGGAGGCGGTGCATGGGGTGCCAATATTTGTCCTGGATGGTGTCGAACTTCTTGAAAGTAGGAGCTGCACTCATCCAGTCAAGCAGAGAGTATTCAATCACACTCCTGACTTGTACCTTGTAGGTGGTGGGTAGGCTTTGTAGAGTCAGGTGGTGAGTTACTAACCACAGGATTCCTAGCCTCTGAACTGCTCTTGTAGCCAGTAATTATATTGCTGGTCCAGTTCAGTTTCTGGTTAATGGTAACCCCCAAGGTGTTGATCATGTGGAATAAAGTGATGGTAATCCTATTGACTGTCAAGGGGAGATGGTTAGATTCTCTCTTGTTGGAGATGGTCATTTTCTTGCACTTGTCTGGCACAAATGTTACTTTCCACTTGTCATCCTCAGCCTGGATATTGTGTAGGTCTTCTTGCATTTGGACATGGGCTCTGTCAGTACCTCCTAAGGTTGTGAATGGTGCTGATATGCAATCATCAAAGAACATACCCACTTCTGTCATTAGAATGGAAGGATGGTCATTGATGAAGCAGCTGAAGATGGTTGGGCCAAGGACACTGCCCTGAGGAACTCCTGCAGTGATGTCCTGGAGCTGAGATGACTGACCTCCAACAACCACAACCGTCTTACTTTGTGCTAGGGCTTCTTGATGCCACACTTGATCAAATGTTACCTTGATCTCAGTAACAGTCACTCTCTCCTCACCTCGGGCTCAGTTCAAGTTTGGATCAAGGCAGTAATGAGGTGAAGGGCTGAACGGGCTTCGCAGAACACAAACTGAGCGTCAGTGAGCAGGTTGTTACTAAGGAATTGCCACTCTCGGTGACAAGACTCATCACTTCACTGATGATAGAGAGTAGACTGATGGCATGGGAATTGACGAGGTTGGCTTTATCCTGAATTTTGTGGACAGGACATACCTGGACAACTTTTCACTCAGTAGGTGCCATCGATGTAGCTATACTGAAACAGCTTGTTTAGAAGTGTGGCTAGTTCTGGAACACAAGTCTTCAGTACTATTGCCTGAATGTTGTCAGGGCCAGTATCCAGTGTCTTCAACCATTTCCTGATACCTGTGGAGTGAATGAAATTGGCTGAAGTCTGGAATGTGTGATGCTGGAGGAGGCTTAGATGGATTATCTACCCAACACCCCTGGCTGAAGTTGGTTGCAAATGCTTCAGCCTGGTCTTTTGCACTGATGTGCTGGGCTCCTCCATCATTGAGGATGGGGATATTTGTGGACCCTGCTCCTCCAATGAGTTGTTTAATTACTCACCACCATTCACATCTGGATGTGGCAGGGTTGCAGAGATTAGATCTGATCCATTGGTTGTGTGATTGCTTAGCTCTCTCACTAACTGCTTTCACTGTTTGGCATGTAAGTAGTCCTGTGATGTAGCTTCACAAGGTTGTCACCTCATTTTTAGGTATGCCTGGTGCAAGTCCTGCCATGCCCTCCTGCACTAATTGAACCCTGGCTTGAAGCAATGGTAGAGCACGATGCTGGCCATGAGGTTACACATTGCTGTGTTGGTGCTAACTTTGAGTTGTGAGATCTGTTCGAAATCTATCCCATATAGCCCGGTGGTAATGCCACACTACACGATGGAGGGTATCCTTAGTGTGAACATGGAGCCATGCCTCCACAAGGGGTCACTCCTACTAACACTGTCATGGACAGATGCATCTGCGATAAGTAGATTGGTGAGGACACGGTCAGGTGGGTATTTTTCCCTCTTGTTGGTTTCCTCACCCCGTGCCGCGGACCCAGTTTAGCAGCTATGTTCTTTGGACCTCTGCCAACAGTGATACTACTGAGCCACTCCTGGTGACAGACATTGAAGTTTGTCACCCAGAATACACTCTGCACCCTTGTCACCCTCACAGCCTCTTCCAATTATGTTAAACATGCAGGTGTACTGTTTCATCAGCTGAGGAGAGCACAGGGATGAAGCAGTGGTGCAGGGCGTTATGTGATAATCAGCCTGATGCCATGAGACTTCAGGCGTCTAGAGTCAATGGGAGTAATTATATAGTGGAATGCCCCACAGTGGCCAAATGTAAGCAGAGGAGTAAGCCTGTGTAGCTGCTGGTAGTAGCCATGTGGAAACATGTGATAATCAGCATGTTGAGGGACATGGGAGTGATTCTGTGAAGGGATGTGGGAGTGATTGCTTGGAGGGTTGTATTCTTTGGACATGAGTAGGTGGTGGGAATGATTATCGGGAGGGATTGTGTGAAGCACTTTGGGAGTGAGCGATGAAGAAATGTAGGAGTGATTGTGAACAAATGTGGGAGTGGCCGTGTGGATGGCTGCGTGACTGTCAAGGGATGGTGTTAGTGATTGTGTAGATGGTGGTAGTGATCACGTGGAGGGATGTAGAAGTAAATGTGTAGGTGGTGGAATGATCATGTGGTTGGATGTATGACTATGTCTGTGTCAATCATGTGGAGGGATGAGGGAGTGACTGTGTAGGTGGTGGAGTGATTGTATGGAGGGATGTTGGAGTGATCGTGTGCAGGGATGTAGGAATGACTGTGTCAGTAGTTGAAGTGATTGTGTGAAGGGATGTGGTGTAGGTGATGCAGTGATCTTGTGGAGGGATATGAGACTGTGTAGGTAGTGGAGTGATCATGTGGAGGGATGTGGGAGTGACTGTAGGTGGTGGAGTGATCATGTGGATGGATGTATGACACTCGGCATTAATCGTGTGGAGGGAGGTGGGAGTGACTTTGTTGGCGCAAATCATGTGGAGGGTTTTGGGATTGAGAGTATGCATTGGAGTAATGGTGTGAAGGGATGTGGGAGTGACAGTGTAGGTGGTGCAGTGATCATGTGCAGGGATGTGGGAGTGACTGTGTAGCTGGTGGACTGCCAGAGTGGAATAGAGCCAGAAGATTGTGCAGAAGATGAGGTCCTGGTCACAACAGCATAGTTCTTGGTAGCTAGAAGCTGTGGTGTTGTATGTCATCAACCTGGAAGGTGGCTGGGTTCCTTCTGTGCAATGTTATCCTTCAGCCTGAAACATTCTTGTTTTGGTTTCCTACCTTTTCATTTTCTGGTTGGTTTGCTTGCAAGACAGAAAGTTGAGCATCAACCTGAAATAGAGAAACCCACTTACAGAATCTCAATTTTTACAATGCACAAGGTTGCTATTCGGCCCATCGTGCATCTTATCTATGCTGGCTCTGTAAATGAACAATTCATGTCGAATGATACGGTGAAGGGATGTGGGAGTAACTGCGTAGTTGGTGGAGTAATCGTGTGGATGTATGTATGACTGTCAGCGTTGATCGTGTGGCAGGAGGCGGAAGTGACTGAGTAAGCATTGGAGTGATCAGGTGGAGGGATGCGGGGGTGACTATGTCGGTGGTGGATTGATTCGGTGGAGGGACGTGGGAGTGACCGTAGGTGGTGGAGTGATTGTGTGGAGGGATGTGGGAGTGACTGTATAGGTGGTGCCGTGATCTTGTGGAGGGATGTGGGATTGACTGTGTCAGTAGTGCCAGGATCTTGTGGAGGGATATGGGAGCAACTGGTGGTGGATTGCCGGAGCGGAATAGAGCCAACTGATTGTGCAGAAGATGAGGTCATGGTCACAACAGCATGGTTCTTGGTGGCTAGAAGCCGTGGTGTTGTATGTCATCGATCTGGAAAATGGATGGGTTCCTTCTGTGCAATGTTATCCTTCAGCCTGAAACTTTCCTATTTTGGTTTCCTACTTTTATGTTTTCTCATTGGTTTGCTTGCAGGACAGAAAGTTTAGAATCAGCCCACTTACTGAATTTCAGAATTTTTGCCATGCACAAGGTTGCCATTCGGCCCATCATGTCTACACTGGCTCCGTAAGTGAACAATTCATGTCGTGCCAGTCTCCTGCCTTCTCCCTGTAACCCTGCACATTATTCCTTCTCAGAAAACTGTCTAAGTCCATTTGAAAGTCTCGAATGAACCTGCCTCCACCACACTCAGGAAGAGGATTCCAGACCTTAGACACTCAGTGTGTGAAAAACATTTTTCTCATATTGCTTTTGCCTGTTTTACCAATTACTTTAAACCTGTGCCCTCTCGTTCTCAATCTTCGCCAGTCTATCTTCATAATAGAAATTTGTATTTCCTGGAACCATTCTCCTGAATCTTATCTGGACTCTCTCCAATGCCTTCACATCCTTCCTCAAGTGCAGCGCCCAGGACTGGATCCAGCTGAGACCAAACTAGTTCAACATAACCTCCTTGCTCTTATACTCTATGCCCCTATCAAAGAAGACCAGGATACAGTCTGTTTTTTTAACCACACTCTCAACCTATCCTGCCACCTTCAATGACTAATGCACAGCTACACCCAGGTCCCTCTGCTCTTGCGCCCTTTTTAGTGTTGTACCCTTTATTTTATATTGTCTCTCCATGTTCTTCATACCAAAATGAATCACTTTACATTTCTCCACATTGCACTTCATCTGCCATCTCTCTGCCCATTCCACCAACTTGACCATAAAGTTATCTGGACCAGCTAAACATACTGTGGTCACAAGAGAAAGTCAGAGGCTGGAAATTCTGTGGACAGTAAATCACCTTCTGTCTCCCCAAAGTCGATCTGCAAGGGACAAGTCAGGAGTATGCTGAAGTACTCTCTGCTGACCTGTATCAGTGCAGCACCAACAGACTTTAAAGAAGCTCAACACCATTGGACAAAGCAGTCTGCTTGAAGGGTAACCCGTCCACGAATTTAGATATTCACTGCCCCCACCACTGATGCAGCATCTGGTGTGTACCTTATACAAGACACACTGCAGCAATTTGCTATGCTTATTCTGACAGCACCTTCCAAACATACAACTTCTACCACCTAGAAGGACAAGGGCATGCCTAGGAGCACCACTATTTCCAATTTCCTTTCCAAGCCACACACCAACCAGTTTTGGAGCTAAGTCACCACATCTTCACTGCTTCGAGGTCAAAATCCTGAAACTCTCTTCCTAACAGTACAACCATGCTCCTCTCCCTGACTTGTCTTTCCAACAAACTCTTCCTTCTCCCCCCCAAACCCTCCTTTCTACCACCACAGAACAATTTCTTTCTCTCTCTCAGAATCCTGGCCTCTCATCAAACCCATTCCCTCGGCTATCCCCCAACCCCACCCAACACGACCCCTCTCTCCCCCATACTCTGTCTCTCCTCAGCTCTCTGGCCTTGAAGTCCACCTGACCCTCTTCCATAAAAGACCTCCTCTCTACCCTGTAACCCGCCTCCCTTACCAAACCTATGTCACTCTTCCTCTACTTCCCTGATCCCCAAGCCTGCCACACTCCACTCCCGCATCGGTTCCCTGAACTTCACCTCTCAACCTCTCTCGCTCCTGAACCACACCTCTCCAACACCCGCCCCTCATCCCTGAAACCAGCCACACTCTCATCAAATCCGGCCTCTCGCTCCCCTCAATTCCACCAACCACGTTCCTCTCTCACTTGAGCCTCGCTCCATTTTCTATCCCATACTTTCCTTCTACAACACTTTTCTCCCTGCTCTTAACTCCCTCCATACACACTCTTTGCTCCCTCCCACCCTGCCCTGTGGCTGCACCCCTCGCTCCCTTTCAGCCCGTCACCCCAGCCTCACACTCCTTTCTTGCCCCTTGCTGACTCCCATCCCTTGTTCCCTTCCGCCCTGCCCTTCGACCTGCCCCTCGCTCCCTTCCACCCCACCTTGGCCCTCACTCCTTGCCACCCCGCACCACCCCTCCCTCCCTCCACCCTGTCCCTCACTCCATTGACTCCCCCACCTCTCCCTCTGAAACCTGTTTTCCTCTGACCGGCAGTCCAGAGTGAGCTATGGACACTTGAAGTTGCCCAGGCACCACCAGAGGGCGAAGTGGTCCGGGATCCTTGCTCTCTGACACCAGCCAGTCTGTGCCAAAGCTACAAATCACTGCAGTCATTTGGGATTTGACCTCCCCTGGAGTTAACACAGAAGAGTGGGACACAAAGCCAGCTCCAAAGAAGGGCTAGCAACAAGCTTTCGGAATTCAAAATCCCAAAGATTAAAAGAAGGATGAAAAGACCGAGGAGGAGAGGGAGATGTCCCCAAGTTTGGAGGTCATGGAAGCGAGTGGGTGAATGAAAGGAGGCAATAGAGCTACTGGACTCGGTCTCAGTCACATGCGTTTGAGCAGCATCCAGAAGGTGTTGTGCACCAACAAGACAGAACTCAGACTGGTTACACAGTCAGGACATTTTGACAGTCTATTAACAGTTTACTACAACAGAATGGCACCTGCCACTCCTACAGATAATGCAGTGAAATGTGGATTACAGAGCACTGTGTCACCTCGAACAAACCTTCCTGGAACAACTCTCAGTGGACAGCACTGCTTCCAGATCCAGGGTTCAGATTCAGGAAGATTTTGTGAAGCATCTCTGCCTCTCTCCCCTTCGTTAACACATTTCTTAAACTCTCTTCAACCAAGCTTGGAGTCACCTGTCTTAATAGCTCATCAGTGGCTCGGTGTCAATTATTGTTTGATAATTGCTCCAATGCAGGGCTCTGGGATGTTTAACTATGTTAAAATCACTAACAAATGTAAGTTGAGTCAGTTCAGCCATCAGCCTGACTCAGCCAGGCCCAGATCTGCCCAGCAGGGTGATCTGTCCATGAGCAGCTGGCGGTTAAGGAAGACAGGGAGCTTCTCCCAGTGCCAGAAGGCTTTGTCAATCCAGACTACACAAGTGGGGAATCCGTCACAGGCTCCTGTTTCAGTTCTAACTGCTTCCTGTCCTTGCACGGCCCTGTGGGACATTCAGGCGGCGCTGAAGACACATTCACTGGGATCTCCGGGTGGCTCTTGCTCTTGTGAGCGTTCACATTGTCCTTCTTCTCAAACTTCTTCCCGCAAATGTCACAGGAGAACTGGTAGCCAGACTCGGCATCATGTTTCTTCATGTGCCAGTTCAAGGAGGCTTTCTGTCTGCAGGTAAATCCACAGATCTCACACCTGCATGGGGGAGAGAGAGAGAGAGAGCGTGAGGGGGGAACAAGGGCGTGCGACGTACAAGAGAGGGCGCGGGGGGCATGGGCAGGAGGGGGCACTGGCGGGCAGGAGAGAGTGTACGCGTGAGAAGGAGTATATGCATAAGAGAAAGTGTTTGCATGGGAGAAAGAGAGAATGTGTGGGGGAGTCGGGGCATATGGGTGTGACCCAAAAACACAGTGGGTGACAAAGAATGGTCGAAGCAGTGCCAGGGGAAGAGGAAGCGCGTGGAGGAATGGTGATTGCTGATGCGATACTTACTGAAGCGGTTTTTCCCCAGTGTGGATCCTCCGGTGGATGATCAAGTTACTTGTTGTCCGGAATGCTCGAGCGCAAAACTCACAAATATAATCGCGTTTATCTGAGAGAAAAAAAACAGGAGCAAGTTATTGCAGTGCGACCAGGAGCAGGTCACAACCCAGCAACCGGGCGAGGGACCGGGAGGGGCGAGGGTGAGGGACTGGGAGGGGGGAGGGTGAGGGACACGGGGAGGAAAAGAGAGGGAAAGAGCAGCAGGGAGGGAGAGGGAGAGAGAGAGCGCGAGAGCCGGGGAGGGAGAGAGAGAGCGCGAGAGCCGGGGAGGGAGAGAGAGAGCGCGAGAGCCGGGGAGGGAGAGAGAGAGCGCGAGAGCCGGGGAGGGAGAGAGAGAGCGCGAGAGCCGGGGAGGGAGAGAGAGAGCGCGAGAGCCGGGGAGGGAGAGAGAGAGCGCGAGAGCCGGGGAGGGGGAGAGAGAGCGCGAGAGCCGGGGAGGGAGAGAGAGCGCAAGAGCCGGGGAGGGAGAGAAAGAGCGCAAGAGCCGGGGAGGGAGAGAGAGAGCGCGAAAGCCGGGGAGGGAGAGAGAGAGCGCGAGAGCCGGGGAGGGAGAGAGAGAGCGCGAGAGCCGGGGAGGGAGAGAGAGAGCGCGAGAGCCGGGGAGGGAGAGACAGAGCACGAGAGCCGGGGAGGGAGAGAGAGAGCGCGAGAGCCGGGGAGGGAGAGAGAGAGCGCGAGAGCCGGGGAGGGAGAGAGAGAGCGCAAGAGCCGGGGAGGGAGAGAGAGAGCGCAAGAGCCGGGGAGGGAGAGAGAAAGAGACAGGGAGATGGGAGACACTGGTTGATGGGGGCGGGGGGAGAGAGAGAGAGAGAGAGAGAGAAAGAGAACATATGGGAGAGAGAGGGAGAGAGAGAGTGGGGTGGAGAAAGTGAGTGTATGGGAGGGAGAGAGAGCGAAGGAATGGGACGGAGGGAGGGAGACCAGAGGGGGGAGCGGAAGTGACACTGGGAGAGGGAGATAGAGTGTCAGAGCCTGGAAGGGAGAGAGAGCGAGGGTCTGGGAAGGAGGGAGAGAGAGAGAGCGAGAGACCGGAAGTGAGGGAGAGAGAGAGCGAGAGACCGGGAGGGAGGGAGAGAGAGAGCGAGAGACAGGGAGGGAGGGAGAGAGAGAGCGAGAGACCGGGCGGGAGGGGGAGAGGGAGAGCGTGAGACCGGGAGGGAGGGAAGGAGAGAGAGAGCGAGAGACCAGGAGGGAGGGAGAGAGAGAGCGAGAGACCGGGAGGGAGAGAGAGAGCGAGTGAGAGACCGGGAGGGAGGGAGAGAGCGAGAGACTGGGCGGGAAGGAGAGACAGCGAGAGACCAGGAGGGAGGGAGAGAGAGAGCGAGAGACCGGGAGGGAGAGAGAGAGCGAGTGAGAGACCGGGAGGGAGGGAGAGAGCGAGAGACTGGGCGGGAAGGAGAGACAGCGAGAGACCAGGAGGGAGGGGGAGAGAGAGCGAGAGACTGGGAGGGAGAGAGACCGGGAGGGAGAGAGAGAGAGAGCGAGAGACCGGGTGGGAGAGAGAGAGCGAGAGATAGGGAGGGAAGGAGAGAGAGACCGGGAGGGAGGGAGAAAGAGAGAGAGAGAGAGAGAGAGAGAGACCGGGAGGGAGAGGGAGAGACAGAGACCGGGAGGGAGAGGGAGAGAGAGAGACCGGGAGGGAGAGGGAGAGAGAGAGACCGGGAGGGAGAGGGAGAGAGAGAGAGAGAGAGAGAAAGAGCAGGAGGGAGGGAGAATGAGAGAGAGAGAGAGAAAGAGAGACCGGGAGGGAGGGAGAGGGAGAGAGAAGGAGAGAGAGACGGGGAGGGACGGGGAGAGAGAGAGACGGGGAGGGATGGGGAGAGAGAGAGACCGGGAGGGAGGGGGAGAGAGTGAGACCGGGAGAGAGGGGGAGACAGAGAGACTGGGGGGGGAGGGGGAGAGAGAGAGAGAGCGGGAGGGAGGGGGAGAGAGAGAAAACGGGAGGAAGGGGGAGAGAGAGAGACCGGGAGGGAGGGGAAGAAAGTGAGACCGGGAGGGAGGGGGAGAGAGTGAGACCGGGAGGGAGGGGGAGACAGAGAGACTGGGGGGGAGGGGGAGAGAGAGAGACCGGGAGGGAGGGAGGGAGAGAGAGAGAGAGAGAGAGAGAGAGAGAGAGAGAGAGACCAGGAGGGAGGGAGAATGAGAGAGAAAGAGAGACCGGGAGGGAGAGAGAACGAGAGAGAGAGACGGGGAGGGACGGGGAGAGAGAGAGACCGGGAGGGAGGGGGAGAGGAGAGAGACCCGGAGGGAGGGGGAGAGAGTCCGGGAAGGAGGGGGAGAGAGCGGAAAGACTGGGAGGGAGAGAGAGACCGGGAGGGAGAGAGAGACCGGGAGGGAGACAGAGAGAGCGAGAGACCGGGAGGGGAGAGAGAGAGAGCGAGAGACCGGGAGGGAGGGAGAGAGAGACCGGGAGACCGGGAGGGAGGGAGAAAGAGAGAGAGAGAGAGAGGAGAGAGCCGGGAGGGAGAGGGAGAGAGAGAGACCAGGGAGGGAGGAGGAGAGAGAGAGAGAGAGAGAGAGACCAGGAGGGAGGGAGAATGAGAGAGAAAGAGAGACTGGGAGGGAGGGAGAGGGAGAGAGAAGGAGAGAGAGAGATAGGGAGAGAGAATGAGAGAGAAAGAGAGACTGGGAGGGGAGAGAGAAGGAGAGAGAGAGACGGGGAGGGGACGGGGAGAGAGAGAGACCGGGAGGGAGGGGGAGAGAGAGAGACCCGGAGGGAGGGAGAGAGAGAGACCCGGAGGGAGGGAGAGAGAGAGTCCGGGAGGGAGGGGGAGAGAGCGAGAGACCGGGAGGGAGAGAGAGACCGGGAGGGAGAAAGAGACCGGGAGGGAGAAAGAGACCGGGAGGGAGAGAGAGACCGGGAGGGAGAGAGAGACCGGAGGGAGAGAGAGACCGGAGGGAGAGAGAGAGAGCAAGAGACTGGGAGGGAGGGAGAAAGAGAGAGAGAGAGAGACCGGGAGGGAGGGGGAGAGAGAGAGAGAGAGAGAGAGAGAGAGAGAGACCAGGAGGGAGGGAGAATGAGAGAGAAAGAGACACCGGGAGGGAGGGAGAGGGAGAGAAGAGAGGAGAGAGGAGAGAGACCGGGAGGGAGGGGGAGAGAGAGAGTTCGGGAGGGAGGGGCAGGAAAGCGATGAGACCGGGAGGGAGAGAGAGACCGGGAGGGAGAGAGAGACCGGGAGGGAGAGAGAGACCGGGAGGGAGAGAGAGAGCGAGAGACCGGGAGGGAGGCAGAGAGAGACCGGGAGGGAGGGAGAAAGAGAGAGAGAGAGAGACCGGGAGGGAGAGGAGAGAGAGAGACCGGGGAGGGAGAGAGAGAGAGAGCGAGAGACCGGGTGGGAGAGAGAGAGCGAGAGATAGGGAGGGAAGGAGAGAGAGACCGGGAGGGAGGGAGAAAGAGAGAGAGAGAGAGAGAGAGAGAGACCGGGAGGGAGAGGGAGAGACAGAGACCGGGAGGGAGAGGGAGGAGAGAGAGAGACCGGGAGGGAGAGGGGAGAGAGAGAGACCGGGAGGGAGAGGGAGAGAGAGAGAGAGAGAGAGAAAGAGCAGGAGGGAGGGAGAATGAGAGAGAGAGAGAGAAAGAGAGACCGGAGGGAGGGAGAGGGAGAGAGAAGGAGAGAGAGACGGGGTAGGGACGGGGAGAGGAGAGAGACGGGGAGGGATGGGGGAGAGAGAGAGACCGGGAGGGAGGGGGAGAGAGTGAGACCGGGGAGAGAGGGGGAGACAGAGAGACTGGGGGGGAGGGGGGAGAGAGAGAGAGAGCGGGAGGGAGGGGGAG
This sequence comes from Isurus oxyrinchus, assembly GCA_026770705.1. Classification (NCBI taxonomy): domain Eukaryota; kingdom Metazoa; phylum Chordata; class Chondrichthyes; order Lamniformes; family Lamnidae; genus Isurus; species Isurus oxyrinchus. The sequence continues at coordinate 4,168,405 of JANJGN010000035.1, read as the reverse complement.
AGAGAGAGAAAACGGGAGGAAGGGGGAGAGAGAGAGACCGGGAGGGAGGGAAGAAAGTGAGACCGGGAGGGAGGGGGAGAGAGTGAGACCGGGAGGGAGGGGGAGACAGAGAGACTGGGGGGAGGGGGGAGAGAGAGAGACCGGGAGGGAGGGAGGGAGAGAGAGAGAGAGAGAGAGAGAGAGAGAGAGAGAGAGACCAGGAGGGAGGGAGAATGAGAGAGAAAGAGAGACCGGGAGGGAGAGAGAACGAGAGAGAGAGACGGGGAGGGGACGGGGAGAGAGAGAGACCGGGAGGGAGGGGGAGAGAGAGAGACCCGGAGGGAGGGGGAGAGAGTCCGGAAGGAGGGGGAGAGAGCGAAAGACTGGGAGGGAGAGAGAGACCGGGAGGGAGAGAGAGACCGGGAGGGAGACAGAGAGAGCGAGAGACCGGGAGGGAGAGAGAGAGCGAGAGACCGGGAGGGGAGGGAGAGAGAGGACCGGGAGACCGGGAGGGAGGGAGAAAGAGAGAGAGAGAGAGAGAGAGAGACCGGGAGGGAGAGGGAGAGAGAGAGACCAGGAGGGAGGAGGAGAGAGAGAGAGAGAGAGAGAGACCAGGAGGGAGGGAGAATGAGAGAGAAGAGAGACTGGGAGGGAGGGAGAGGGAGAGAGAAGGAGAGAGAGAGATAGGGAGAGAGAATGAGAGAGAAAGAGAGACTGGGAGGGAGAGAGAAGGAGAGAGAGAGACGGGGAGGGACGGGGAGAGAGAGAGACCGGGAGGGAGGGGGAGAGAGAGAGACCCGGAGGGAGGGAGAGAGAGAGACCCGGAGGGAGGGAGAGAGAGGAGTCCGGGAGGGAGGGGGAGAGAGCGAGAGACCGGGAGGGAGAGAGAGACCGGAGGGAGAAAGAGACCGGGAGGGAGAAAGAGACCGGGAGGGAGAGAGAGACCGGGAGGGAGAGAGAGACCGGGAGGGAGAGAGAGACCGGGAGGGAGAGAGAGAGAGCAAGAGACTGGGAGGGAGGGAGAAAGAGAGAGAGAGAGAGACCGGGAGGGAGGGGGAGAGAGAGAGAGAGAGAGAGAGAGAGAGAGAGAGACCAGGAGGGAGGGAGAATGAGAGAGAAAGAGACACCGGGAGGGAGGGAGAGGGAGAGAGAAGGAGAGAGAGAGAGACCGGGAGGAGAGGGGAGAGAGAGAGTTCGGGAGGGGAGGGGCAGAAAGCGAGAGACCGGGAGGGAGAGAGAGACCGGGAGGGAGAGAGAGACCGGGAGGGAGAGAGAGACCGGGAGGGAGAGAGAGAGCGAGAGACCGGGAGGGAGGCAGAGAGAGACCGGGAGGGAGGGAGAAAGAGAGAGAGAGAGAGACCGGAGGGAGAGGGAGAGAGAGAGACCGGGAGGGAGGGGGGAGTGAGAGAGAAGGAGAGAGAGAGACCAGATGGGAGGGAGAATGAGAGAGAAAGAGAGACCGGGAGGGAGGGAGAGGGAGAGAGAAGGAGAGAGAGAGACGGGGAGGGACGGGGAGAGAGAAAGACCGGGAGGGAGAGAGAGAGAGCGAGAGACGGGGAGGGAGAGAGAGAGCGAGAGACCGGAGGGAGGGGGAGAGAGAGAGACTGTGCGGGAGGGAGAAAGAGAGAGAGAGAGAAAGAGAGACCGGGAGGGAGAGGGAGAGAGAGAGACCAGGAGGGAGGGAGAATGAGAGAGAAAGAGAGACCGGGAGGGAGGGAGAGGGAGAGAGAACGAGAGAGAGAGACGGGGAGGAACGGGGAGAGAGAGAGACCGGGAGGGAGGGGGAGAGAGAGAGACCGGGAGGGAGGGGGAGAGAGAGAGACCGGGAGGGAGGGGGAGAGATAGAGACTGGAGGGAGGGGGAGAGAGAGAGACCCGGAGGGAGGGAGAGAGAGAGTCCGGGAGGGAGGGGGAGAGAGCGAGAGACCGGGAGGGAGAGAGAGACCGGGAGGGAGAGAGAGACCGGAGGGAGAGAGAGACCGGGAGGGAGAGAGAGAGAGCGAGAGACTGGGAGGGAGGGGAGAAAGAGAGAGAGAGAGAGACCGGGAGGGAGGGGGAGAGAGAGAGTTCGGGAGGGAGGGGCAGAAAGCGAGAGACCGGGAGGGAGAGAGAGACCGGGAGGGAGAGAGAGAGCGAGAGACCGGGAGGGAGGCAGAGAGAGACCGGGAGGGAGGGAGAAAGAGAGAGAGAGAGAGACCGGGAGGGAGAGGGAGAGAGAGAGACCGGGAGGGAGGGGGAGTGAGAGAGAAGGAGAGAGAGACACCAGATGGGAGGGAGAATGAGAGAGAAAGAGAGACCGGGAGGGAGGGAGAGGGAGAGAGAAGGAGAGAGAGAGACGGGGAGGGACGGGGAGAGAGAAAGGACCGGAGGGAGAGAGAGAGCGAGAGACCGGGAGGGAGGGGGGAGAGAGAGAGACCGGGAGGGAGGGGGAGAGAGAGAGAGAGACCAGGAGGGAGGGAGAATGAGAGAGAAAGAGAGACCGGGAGGGAGAGAGAACGAGAGAGAGAGACGGGGAGGGACGGGGAGAGAGAGAGACCGGGGAGGGAGGGGGAGAGAGAGAAAACGGGAGGAAGGGGGAGAGAGAGAGACCGGGAGGGAGGGGGAGAGAGTGAGACCGGGAGGGAGGGGGAGAGAGTGAGACCGGGAGGGAGGGGGGAGACAGAGAGACTGGGGGGGGGGAGGGGGGAGAGAGAGAGACCGGGAGGGAGGGAGGGAGAGAGAGAGAGAGAGAGAGAGAGAGAGAGAGAGAGACCAGGAGGGGAGGGAGAATGAGAGAGAAAGAGAGACCGGGAGGGAGAGAGAACGAGAGAGAGAGAAGGGGAGGGACGGGGAGAGAGAGAGACCGGGAGGGAGGGGGGGAGAGAGAGAGACCCGGAGGGAGGGAGAGAGAGTCCGGGAAGGAGGGGGAGAGAGCGAAAGACTGGGAGGGAGAGAGAGACCGGGAGGGAGAGAGAGACCGGGAGGGAGACAGAGAGAGCGAGAGACCGGGAGGGAGAGAGAGAGCGAGAGACCGGAGGGAAGGAGAGAGAGACCGGGAGACCGGGAGGGAGGGAGAAAGAGAGAGAGAGAGAGAGAGAGACCGGAGGGAGAGGGAGAGAGAGAGACCAGGAGGGAGGAGGAGAGAGAGAGAGAGAGAGAGAGAGACCAGGAGGGAGGGAGAATGAGAGAGAAAGAGAGACTGGGAGGGAGGGAGAGGGGAGAGAGAAGGAGAGAGAGAGATAGGGAGAGAGAATGAGAGAGAAAGAGGAGACCGGGAGGAGAGAGAAGGAGAGAGAGAGACGGGGAGGGACGGGGAGAGAGAGAGACCGGGAGGGAGGGGGGAGAGAGAGAGACCCGGAGGGAGGGAGAGAGAGAGACCCGGAGGGAGGGAGAGAGAGAGTCCGGGAGGGAGGGGGGAGAGAGCGAAAGACCGGGAGGGAGAGAGAGACCGGGAGGGAGAAAGAGACCGGGAGGGAGGAGAGAGACCGGGAGGGAGAGAGAGGACCGGGAGGGAGAGAGAGACCGGGAGGGAGAGAGAGAGAGCAAGAGACTGGGAGGGAGGGAGAAAGAGAGAGAGAGAGAGACCGGGAGGGAGGGGGGAGAGAGAGAGAGAGAGGAGAGAGAGAGAGAGAGAGAGAGAGAGAGACCAGGAGGGAGGGAGAATGAGAGAGAAAGAGACACCGGGAGGGAGGGAGAGGGAGAGAGAAGGAGAGAGAGAGAGACCGGGAGGGAGGGGGAGAGAGAGAGTTCGGGAGGGAGGGGCAGAAAGCGAGAGACCGGGAGGGGGAGAGAGAGACCGGGAGGGAGAGAGAGACCGGGAGGGAGAGAGAGACCGGGAGGGAGAGAGAGAGCGAGGAGACCGGGGAGGGAGGCAGAGAGAGACCGGGAGGGAGGGAGAAAGAGAGAGAGAGAGAGACCGGGAGGGAGAGGGAGAGAGAGAGACCGGGAGGGAGGGGGGGAGTGAGAGAGAAGGAGAGAGAGAGACCAGATGGGGAGGGAGAATGAGAGAGAAAGAGAGACTGGGAGGGAGGGAGAGGGAGAGAGAAGGAGAGAGAGAGACGGGGAGGGACGGGGAGAGAGAAAGACCGGGAGGGGAGAGAGAGAGAGCGAGAGACGGGGAGGAGAGAGAGAGCGAGAGACCGGGAGGGAGGGGGAGAGAGAGAGGACTGTGCGGGAGGGAGAAAGAGAGAGAGAGAGAAAGAGAGACCGGGAGGGAGAGGGAGAGAGAGAGGACCAGGAGGGAGGGAGAATGAGAGAGAAAGAGAGACCGGGAGGGGAGGGAGAGGGGAGAGAGAACGAGAGAGAGAGACGGGGAGGGACGGGGAGAGAGAGAGACCGGGAGGGAGGGGGAGAGAGAGAGACCGGGAGGGAGGGGGAGAGAGAGAGACCGGGAGGGAGGGGGAAGAGAGAGAGACTGGAGGGAGGGGGGAGAGAGAGAGACCCGGAGGGAGGGAGAGAGAGAGTCCGGGAGGGAGGGGGAGAGAGCGAGAGACCGGGAGGGGAGAGGAGAGACCGGGAGGGAGAGAGAGACCGGGGGAGGGAGAGAGAGAGAGCGAGAGACTGGGAGGGAGGGAGAAAGAGAGAGAGAGAGAGACCCGGAGGGAGGGGGAGAGAGAGAGTTCGGGAGGGAGGGGCAGAAAGCGAGAGACCGGGAGGGAGAGAGAGACCGGGGAGGGAGAGAGAGACCGGGAGGGAGAGAGAGAGCGAGAGACCGGGAGGGAGCAGAGAGAGACCGGGAGGGAGGGAGAAAGAGAGGAGAGAGAGAGAGACCGGGAGGGAGAGGGAGAGAGAGAGACCGGGAGGGAGGGGGGAGTGAGAGAGAAGGAGAGAGAGACACCAGATGGGAGGGAGAATGAGAGAGAAAGAGAGACCGGGAGGGAGGGAGAGGGAGAGAGAAGGAGAGAGAGAGACGGGGAGGGACGGGGAGAGAGAAAGACCGGGAGGGAGAGAGAGAGCGAGAGACCGGGAGGGAGGGGGGAGAGAGAGAGACCGGGGAGGGAGGGGGAGAGAGAGAGACTGGAGGGGAGGGGGGAGAGAGAGAGACCCGAAGGGAGGGAGAGAGAGAGTCCGGGAGGGAGGGGGAGAGAGCGAGAGACCGGGAGGGAGAGAGAGACCGGAGGGAGAGAGAGACCGGGAGGGAGAGAGAGACCGGGAGGGAGAGAGGAGAGAGCGGAGAGACTGGGAGGGATGGAGAAAGGAGAGAGAGAGAGACCGGGAGGGAGGGGGGGAGAGAGAGAGAGAGAGAGAGAGAGACCAGGAGAGAAGGGAGAATGAGAGAGAAAGAGACACCGGGAGGGAGGGAGAGGGAGAGAGAAGGAGAGAGAGAGACCGGGAGGGAGGGGGAGAGAGAGAGTTCGGGAGGGAGGGGCAGAAAGCGAGAGACCGGGAGGGAGAGAGAGACCGGGAGGGAGGAGAGCGAGCGAGAGACCGGGAGGGAGGCAGAGAGAGACCGGGAGGGAGGGGAGAAAGAGAGAGAGAGAGAGAGACCGGGAGGGAGAGGGAGAGAGAGAGACCGGGAGGGAGGGGGGAGTGAGAGAGAAGGAGAGAGAGAGACCAGATGGGAGGGAGAATGAGAGAGAAAGAGAGACCGGGAGGGAGGGAGAGGGAGAGAGAAGGAGAGAGAGAGACGGGGAGAGAGAAAGACCGGGAGGGAGAGAGAGAGAGCGAGAGACCGGGAGGGAGAGAGAGAGCGAGAGACCGGAGGGAGGGGGAGAGAGAGAGACTGGGCGGGAGGGAGGGGGGAGAGAGAGAGACTGGGCGGGAGGGAGAAAGAGAGAGAGAGAGAAAGAGAGACCGGGAGGGAGAGGGAGAGAGAGAGACCAGGAGGGAGGGAGAATGAGAGAGAAAGAGAGACCGGGAGGGAGGGAGAGGGAGAGAGAACGAGAGAGAGAGACGGGGAGGGATGGGGAGAGAGAGAGACCGGGAGGGAGGGGGAGAGAGAGAGTCCGGGAGGGAGGGGGGAGCGAGAGAGTCCGGGAGGGAGGGGGAGCGAGAATGACCTGGGGGGGGGGGGAAGGGGGAGCGAGAGTGAGTGGGAGGAGGGGGCAGAGAGAGACCGGGAGGGAGGGGGAGAGAGAGAGACCGGGAGGGAGGAGGAGAGAGAGAGAAACCGTGAGGAAGGAGGAGAGAGAGACCAGGAGGGAGGGAGAGAGAGAGACAGAAAGAAAGAGAGAGAGAGAGAGAGAGAGAGAGAGAGAGAGCCCAGGAGGGAGGGGGAGAGACAGAGACCGGGAGGGAGGGGGGAGAGACAGAGACCAGGAGGGAGGGGGAGAAACAGAGACCGGGACGGAGGGGGGAGAGACTGTGACCCGGAGGGAGGGGGAGAGAGAGAGACTGGGAGGCGGGGGGGAGCGAGAGAGAGACCGGGAGGGAGGGGGAGAGAGAGAGACCGGGAGGGAGGGGGGAAGAGAGAGACCGGGAGGGGGTGAGAGACCGGGAAAGAGGGGGGGGAGGATGAGAGGGGGAGAGACTGGGAGGGGAGAGCAGGGGGAGAGAGAGAGAGAGAGAGAGAGAAAGAGAGGCCAGGAGCGAGGTGGAGAAAGAGAGAAAGAGAGAGAGAGATAGAGACCAGGACGGAAGTGGAGAAATAGAGACCGAGAGGGAGGGGGAGAGCGAGAGACACAGAGAGAGACCATGAGCTGGGGGGAGAGAGAGAGAGAGAGAGAGAGGGGGGACCGGGTGGGTGGGGGAGAGAGAGCGAGAGAGAGACCGGGAGGGAGGGGTAGAGAGAGAGACCGGGAGGGGAGGGGGAGAGACAGAGACCGGGAGGGAGGGGGAGAGACAGAGGCCAGCAGGGAGAGGGAGAGAAGGAGACTAGGACGGAAGTGGACAGACAGAGACTGGAAGGGAGGGGGAGAGACAGAGACCGGGAGGGAGAGAGAGAGCGAGAGACCGGGAGGGAGGCAGAGAGAGACCGGGAGGGAGGGAGAAAGAGAGAGAGAGAGAGACCGGGAGGGAGAGGGAGAGAGAGAGACCGGGGAGGAGGGGGGAGTGAGAGAGAAGGAGAGAGAGGAGACCAGATGGGAGGGAGAATGAGAGAGAAAGAGACACCGGGAGGGAGGGAGAGGGAGAGAGAAGGAGAGAGAGAGACCGGGAGGGAGGGGGAGAGAGAGAGTTCGGGAGGGAGGGGGCAGAAAGCGAGAGACCGGGAGGGAGAGAGAGACCGGGAGGGAGAGAGCGAGCGAGAGGACCGGGAGGGAGGCAGAGAGAGACCGGGAGGGAGGGAGAAAGAGAGAGAGAGAGAGAGACCGGGAGGGAGAGGGAGAGAGAGAGACCGGGAGGGAGGGGGAGTGAGAGAGAAGGAGAGAGAGAGACCAGATGGGAGGGAGAATGAGAGAGAAAGAGAGTCCGGGAGGGAGGGAGAGGGAGAGAGAAGGAGAGAGAGAGACGGGGAGAGAGAAAGACCGGGAGGGAGAGAGAGAGACCGAGAGACCGGGAGGGAGAGAGAGAGCGAGAGACCGGGGAGGAGGGGGAGAGAGAGAGACTGGGCGGGAGGGAGAAAGAGAGAGAGAGAGAAAGAGAGACCGGGAGGGAGAGGGAGAGAGAGAGACCAGGAGGGAGGGAGAATGAGAGAGAAAGAGAGAGACCGGGAGGGAGGGAGAGGGAGAGAGAACGAGAGAGAGAGACGGGGAGGGACGGGGAGAGAGAGAGACCGGGAGGGGAGGGGGAGAGAGAGAGACTGGGGGGGAGGGGGAGAGAGAGAGACCGGGAGGGAGGGAGGGATGGAGGGAGGGAGAGAGAGAGAGAGACCAGGAGGGAGGGAGAGATGGAGGGAGGGAGAGAGAGAGAGAGACCAGGAGGGAGGGAGAGAGAGAGTCCGGGAGGGAGGGGGAGAGAGCGAGAGACCGGGAGGAGAGAGAGACCGGGAGGGGGAGAGAGAGACCGGGAGGGAGAGAGAGAGAGCGAGAGACTGGGAGGGAGGGAGAAAGAGAGAGAGAGAGAGACCGGGAGGGGAGGGGGGGAGAGAGAGAGTTCGGGAGGGAGGGGCAGAAAGCGAGAGGACCGGGAGGGGAGAGAGAGACCGGGAGGGAGAGAGAGACCGGGAGGGAGAGAGAGAGCGAGAGACCGGGAGGGAGGCAGAGAGAGACCGGGAGGGAGGGTGAAAGAGAGAGAGAGAGAGACCGGGAGGGAGAGGGAGAGAGAGAGACCAGGAGGGAGGGGGGAGTGAGAGAGAAGGAGAGAGAGACACCAGATGGGAGGGAGAATGGAGAGAGAAGAGAGAGACCGGGAGGGAGGGAGAGGGAGAGAGAAGGAGAGAGAGAGACGGGGAGGGACGGGGAGAGAGAAAGACCGGGAGGGAGAGAGAGAGCGAGAGACCGGGAGGGAGGGGGAGAGAGAGAGACCGGGAGGGAGGGGGAGAGAGAGAGAGAGACCAGGAGGGAGGGAGAATGAGAGAGAAAGAGAGACCGGGGAGGGGAGAGAGAACGAGAGAGAGAGACGGGGAGGGACGGGGAGAGAGAGAGACCGGGGGGGAGGGGGAGAGAGAGAAAACGGGAGGAAGGGGGGAGAGAGAGAGACCGGGGAGGGAGGGGGAGAGAGTGAGACCGGGAGGGAGGGGGAGAGAGTGAGACCGGGAGGGAGGGGGAGACAGAGAGACTGGGGGGGGGAGGGGGAGAGAGAGAGACCGGGAGGGAGGGAGGGAGGAGAGAGAGAGAGAGAGAGAGAGAGACCAGGAGGGAGGGAGAATGAGAGAGAAAGAGAGACCGGGAGGGAGGGGGGAGAGAGAGAGACCCGGAGGGAGGGAGAGAGAGTCCGGGAAGGAGGGGGAGAGAGCGAAAGACTGGGAGGGAGAGAGAGACCGGGAGGGAGAGAGAGACCGGGGAGGGAGACAGAGAGAGCGAGAGACCGGGAGGGAGAGAGAGAGCGAGAGACCGGGAGGGAGGGAGAGAGAGACCGGGAGACCGGGAGGGAGGGAGAAAGAGAAAGAGAGAGAGAGAGAGACCGGGAGGAGAGGGGAGAGAGAGAGACCAGGAGGGAGGAGGAGAGAGAGAGAGAGAGAGAGAGACCAGGAGGGAGGGAGAATGAGAGAGAAAGAGAGACTGGGAGGGAGGGAGAGGGAGAGAGAAGGAGAGGAGAGATAGGGAGAGAGAATGAGAGAGGAAAGAGAGACCGGGAGGGAGAGAGAAGGAGAGAGAGAGACGGGGAGGGACGGGGAGAGAGAGAGACCCGGGAGGGGAGGGGGAGAGAGAGAGACCCGGAGGGAGGGAGAGAGAGCGACCCGGAGGGAGGGAGAGAGAGAGTCCGGGAGGGAGGGGAGAGAGCGAAAGACCGGGAGGGAGAGAGAGACCGGGAGGGAGAAAGAGACCGGGAGGGAGAGAGAGACCGGGAGGGAGAGAGAGGAGACCGGGGAGGGAGAGAGAGACCGGGAGGGAGAGAGAGACCGGGAGGGAGAGAGAGACCGGGAGGGAGAGAGAGAGAGCAAGAGACTGGGAGGGAGGGAGAAAGAGAGAGAGAGAGAGACCGGGAGGGAGGGGGAGAGAGAGAGAGAGAGAGAGGAGAGGAGAGAGGAGAGAGAGAGAGAGACCAGGAGGGAGGGAGAATGAGAGAGAAAGAGACACCGGGAGGGAGGGGAGAGGGAGAGAGAAGGAGAGAGAGAGAGACCGGAGGGAGGGGGAGAGAGAGAGTTCGGGAGGGAGGGGCAGAAAGCGAGAGACCGGGAGGGAGAGAGAGACCGGGAGGGAGAGAGAGGACCGGGAGGGAGGGAGAGAGAGACCGGGAGGGAGAGAGAGACCGGGAGGGAGAGAGAGAGCGAGAGACCGGGAGGGAGGCAGAGAGAGGACCGGGAGGGAGGGAGAAAGAGAGAGAGAGAGAGACCGGGAGGGAGAGGGAAGAGAGAGAGACCGGGAGGGAGGGGGAGTGAGAGAGAAGGAGAGAGAGAGACCAGATGGGAGGGAGAATGAGAGAGAAAGAGAGACTGGGAGGGAGGGAGAGGGAGAGAGAAGGAGAGAGAGAGACGGGGAGGGACGGGAGAGAGAGAAAGACCGGGAGGGAGGAGAGAGAGAGCGAGAGACGGGGAGGGAGAGAGAGAGCGAGAGACCGGGAGGGAGGGGGAGAGAGAGAGACTGTGCGGGAGGGAGAAAGAGAGAGAGAGAGAAAGAGAGACCGGGAGGGAGAGGGAGAGAGAGAGACCAGGAGGGAGAATGAGAGAGAAAGAGAGACCGGGAGGGAGGGAGAGGGAGAGAGAACGAGAGAGAGAGAGACGGGGAGGGACGGGGAGAGAGAGAGACCGGGAGGGAGGGGGAGAGAGAGAGACCGGGAGGGAGGGGGAGAGAGAGAGACCGGGAGGGAGGGGGAGAGAGAGAGACTGGAGGGAGGGGGGAGGAGAGAGAGACCCGGAGGGAGGGAGAGAGAGAGTCCGGGAGGGAGGGGGAGAGAGCGAGAGACCGGAGGGGAGAGAGAGACCGGGAGGGAGAGAGAGACCGGGAGGGAGAGAGAGGAGAGCGAGAGACTGGGAGGGAGGAGAAAGAGAGAGAGAGAGAGACCGGGGAGGGAGGGGGAGAGAGAGAGTTCGGGAGGGAGGGGCAGAAAGCGAGAGACCGGGAGGGAGAGAGAGACCGGGAGGGAGAGAGAGACCGGGAGGGAGAGAGAGAGCGAGGAGACCGGGAGGGAGGCAGAGAGAGACCGGGAGGGAGGGAGAAAGAGAGAGAGAGAGAGACCGGGAGGGAGAGGGAGAGAGAGAGACCGGGAGGGGAGGGGGAGTGAGAGAGGAAGGAGAGAGAGACACCAGATGGGAGGGAGAATGAGAGAGAAAGAGAGACCGGGAGGGAGGGAGAGGGAGAGAGAAGGAGAGAGAGAGACGGGGAGGGACGGGGAGAGAGAAAGGACCGGGAGGGAGAGAGAGAGCGAGAGGACCGGGGAGGGAGGGGGAGAGAGAGAGACCGGGAGGGAGGGGGAGAGAGAGAGAGACTGGAGGGAGGGGGAGAGAGAGAGACCCGAAGGGAGGGAGAGAGAGAGTCCGGGAGGGAGGGGGAGAGAGCGAGAGACCGGGAGGGAGAGAGAGACCGGGAGGGAGAGAGAGACCGGGAGGGAGGGAGGAGAGACCAGGAGGGAGAGAGAGAGAGCGAGAGACTGGGAGGGATGGAGAAAGAGAGAGAGAGAGAGACCGGGAGGGGGGGGGAGAGAGAGAGAGCGAGAGAGAGAGACCAGGAGAGAGGGAGAATGAGAGAGAAAGAGACACCGGAGGGAGGGAGAGGGAGAGAGAAGGAGAGGAGAGAGAGACCGGGAGGGAGGGGGAGAGAGAGAGTTCGGGAGGGAGGGGGCAGAAAGCGAGAGACCGGGAGGGAGGAGGAGAGGACCGGGTGAGAGCGAGCGAGAGGAGGG
>JANJGN010000035.1:4022282-4144782 GCA_026770705.1 Isurus oxyrinchus | reverse complement strand
GAGAGAGGGGCCGGTAGGGGGAGGGGGACCAGGAGGGGGAGAGACACCGAGGGCGGGGGAGAGGCACGGCTGGCTGTTTACCGGGGGCGGGGGGATGGTGGTGGTTGTGGTGCTGGTGGTGGTGGTGGAGACACAGGGGCGGGGAGAGACTCGAGGAGGAAGAGGGACTGGGAGGGCGAGAGTGTGTGGGGTCGAGACGGAGAGGGACGGGGGTAGGCGAGAGGGTGAGTGGGACCAGGGGAAGAAAGAGAGAGGGACCGGGGGGAAGAGAGAGAGAAGCGGAGTGGGGGGACAGAGAGAGGGACTGGGGAGGAGAGGAGACTCGAAGAGTGTGTTGTGTAGGAAGAGTGAGGGACTGAGGTGGGTGGAGGGGCCAAGAGAGAAAGAGAGTGAGTATAGGAGAACTGAATGGAAACAGAGAAAGAGAGCTAAAGAATTAGACCAATGGTTAGGGAAAACAAACAGGAAGAAAGTCACCAAGGTGCAGGGCGAGAGAGATGAGAATGAGTTAGTCGTCTGTGTCTGAGCATGTCTGTCTGACTCTCTTTTGAAGCTGCTCAGCGACACTGCTCTCCTATTGCCCAAGATACACTGTCAGCCTCCTAATGCATTTGCTCGGCTGGTTCAACTTACCACTGTGCAGCTTCTCATGTTCTTTCAAATGCTTCTTGAAGTTGAAGGATCGTCCACAGGATGGGTGGGAGCAGGCAAAGGTTTTCTGCAGCAAGTGCTGGTACTTCATGTGGTGCTGAGGAAGACAGAGAAAGTCAAAGAGCAGTAATGGGACAAGGTGTCGAGAAAAAGAGAGAGACACAGACAAAGCAGGAGAGGGATAATCAAGAGACAGAGAGGTGCACAGAGAGGGTAAAAAGGAGGCGCAGAGAGCGGTCGGGCGAGGGAGGGGAAGGGGCCAGGCGAGGGAGGCGGAGGAGGCGGGCGCCAAGGGGGGGAGGGGGATGGGGGCAGGCGAGGGAGAGAATGTCATGACCAATGCAGTTGGTAAAGCTGAGTTATTTTTTAAAAATCTCAGAGGGAAACTTTAAACAACTGCCATCACGTAAAATTTTAAGTGTTATGTTTGAGAAGCAACTCTAAAATCAGGAATAATACCACCGGTTCTCGAGAGGTTTTATATTAAGATAAATGAAGTGTTTTAGGTGAAGTGTGGGGGATCAGTCGTTGGGCGTGTGGGTCGCAAACATTTCTGCAGCATCTGGTAGTCTAACTGCACCAATATCTCCACCTTTGACATCCAAGTCCCCAATAAAGTCATGACTCTGTCCCACACTGACCAGTCCCACTGGTACGGCCTTCATCTCCACTCTCAATGTCCAAGGGGCGCAGACTTGAAAGGATATGGCTGACATCTGGTTTAGCCATTGAATGCCAGTTCTGGCTTGAGACCTTGAAACACGATCGGTTCCTGCTCTCATCTGCTAAATCTGTCACTATCCCAGGATTATCATCTTCTTTCTCCACTGCAAATGATCTTCTTAAAGCACCATTTCCCCCAGGCTGCCATCCTCGTCTCCAGCAACATTTCTAAGGAACTCACGGACTTCTTCATTACGGAGATGGAAAACCTGCCCCCAGCTGCCTCTGCCTCTTCCATAAGCCCATCTGGCCAAACTTCTTCGAATGATCCCCACTACCCTGAACTCACATCTTTCTCCCACTTATCTTCTGTCTCTCCTCTGAGCTTACATTCCCATACTCTTATCCAGCAGAAAAGAGAGCCAGAGCAGCCTGCTTCCCACTCAGGCCACCATCTTTGACACTCATCTCACTAAGCTGCTGACCATCAAAAGTGCGATGTCTAATTCTGTTTTACAATCATTCAAGCGATCCTTTGTTCTTTTTAAATACAATAAAAAATGTAACTTATTATGGAGCAGAAAAGATTAAGACAAGATTTGACAGAGGTGTTCAAAATCAGGAACAGTTTTGATAAAGTAAAGAACAAGAAAAGGTTTCTTGTTACAGAAGGAACCAGAGGGCACACAAGACTGGCAGGAGAATCAGGAGCAGCTTGAGGAATGATCTTTTTTAAATAATGTGGCAAGTCAGGGACATTTCCAGTGTCTCTGGTGACCACGTGTGCAGGAAGTATCTCCAGCTGCAGCTACTTGGAACCCACATTTTGGATCTGGAGCAGCAGCTGGAGTCACAGTGGAGCATCCACAGGACTGGGGAGGCCTTCGTGGATAGCATGTGCAGTGAGGTGGTCACACTGCAGGTAAAGAGTGCACAGGCAACAAGGGGAATGAGTGATCACCAGACAGAATGAAGGCACTGGGCAGTAAGTGCAGGAGTCCCCTGGGTCCCTTTCCAACAGATTTTCCGTTTTGGATACTGCTAGGGGAGATGGTTTCCCAGTGGAATGCAGCAAGAGCATGACACCATGAGTGGCTCAGCTGCACAAGGTGGGGGAGAAAAATAGTAGGACAGTAACAGTGATAGGGACTCTATCGTAAGGGGAACAGAGTTAGGCGTTTCTGTGGGATGTGCATGTGGCACCAGGATGGTATGTTGTCTCCCTGGTGCCAGGGTCAAGGGTGTCACTGAGTGGCTGCAGGACATTCTGAAAGGGGAGGCTGAACAGCCAGAGATCGTGGCCCATCTCAGTGCCAACAACATAGTTAAAAAGAGGGATGAGGTCCTGCAAGCAGAATATAGGGAACCAGGAAATAAATTAAACAGCAGGACCTCAAAGGTAGTAATCTCAGGCTTAATCCCAGTGCCACGTGCTAGTGAGATCAGTAATACGAGAACGGACCAGTCGCATGTGTGGCTGGAGAGATGGTGTCGGAGGGAGGGATGTAGATTCCTGAGGCATTGGGACTGATTCTGGGGAAGATGGGACCTGTACAAGCTTTGTACCCGAGCAGGACGGGGACCAATATTCTAGCAGGGATATTCACTAGTACTGTGAGGGATGGTTTAAACTAGGGTGGCAGGAGAATGGGGGACCTGAGTGGGGAGACACAAGAGAGGGAAACAAAGATAGAAATGAAAGACAGAAAAGTAAAAAGCAAAAGTGGAAGGCAGAGGAAACAGAAGGCCATAACGCAAATAGGGCCATAGTGCAAAAAAATGTGTACAAAGACAAGTCTAAAGGTAGTGTTGTCTGAATGCATGGAGCATTCACAATAAGGTAGACCAATTAACAGCACAAATAGATGTAAATGGGTACTTTAATTTCTCTTTAATTTTAGTAAGTTCAGTAGTCTAGTTAAAAGGTTGGTAAGGTAGCTGACTCAGCAACAGTTAGCTGTCAATCACCTAATCGCCTGATTAGGACCTGAATAGGGGTTAATTACTATTTGAAGCTTAACTAGTGGTGAGTCAAGTCAGCTCTATTTAAGAAAGGGACTATCTGAAAGCACGCTACAGTGTGCTTGCACACAAACAGGAGAGCGTGCACATCCTGAGTAGGGCACAGCCAGAGTGGGTATTCAGAATTTGATGCAAAGCGGGAATTCAGTGCATAGGGGACGAGGTGCTCTTTGTATTTTTTTCCTCGCTATCCAACTTCTTAAACGTTCAGAGCGTGCTGCAGCAGGAGAGGCTATAAGGGAAAGGAATCACTGGTAAGTAGTGGGTAAGGTATTTACTACTTTAATCACTTATAGTTTAAGGTCTTTGTGTGGTTTACAGTTTGTATACTCTGCAGTAACGAGGATCAGGAAAGAAGGGCCCTCGAGTAATTGACCTAAAAGGTTTAATTTAAAGGGATAAGTCATGGCAGGAGTGCTCAAAGCCGTGGTGTGCTCCTCGTACTCCATGTGGGAAGCCGGGGACATTTTCAGTGCCTGGGACCAGCATGTGTGCAGGAAGTGTGCCCAGCTGTAGCTCCTGGAAGCTCTGGTTTCAGTGCTGGAACAGCGGCTGGGGGACACTGTGGAGCATCCGCGAGTCTGATAGCATCGTGGATAGCACGTTTAGAGAGGTGGTCATACCGCAGATGAAGGAACTTGAGGAAGGAAGGGAATGGGTGACCACCAGGCAGTCCAAGAGAAACAGGCAGGTAGTTCAGGGGTCCCCTGGGGTCCCACTCGCAAATCAGTATTCCATTTTGGAGGCTGTTGAGGGCGCTGGATCCTCCAGGGAGTGCGGACAGAGCCAAGCGTCTGGCACCATAAGCAGCCGGTCTGTACAGGAGGGGAGGAAGTGGGGGGGGGAAGAGCAATAGTAATCGGGGACTCTATAGTCAGGGGAACAGATAGGCACTACTGTGGCCGTCAACGTGACTCCAGGATGGTCTGTTGCCTCCCTGGTGCCAGGATCTGGGACGTCACTGAACGGCTGCAGGGCATCTTGAAAGGGGAGGGTGAGAAGGCAGAGGTCATGGTACATGTTGGTACCAATGACAAACGTAGAAAGAGAGATGAGGTGTTGCATCAAGAATTCAGGGAATTAGGCAGTCGACTAAAAAGCAAGACCTCTCCGGTTGTCATCTCTGGATTACTCCCAATGCCACTTGCTAGTGAGCTCAGAAACAGGAGACTAGCACAGATGAATACGTGGCTTAAGAGCTGGTGCAGGAGGGAGGGTTTTAGATTCCCGGATCACTGGGACCTGTACAAGCAGGACGGACTACATCTGAACCACAGTCGGCGTGTTTGCTAGTGCTGTTGGGAGGAGTTTAAACTAATTCGGCAGGGGGAGGGGACACAGAATGTTAGCAGAATAGGGATACATTATAATACAGTTAAGCAATCAAGTCAGAGGGAGTATAGCTGCAATAAGCTTCAAGGGAGTAAGGCAAGGCTGGATGGCCTCTACTTTAATGCCAGTGGTATTACAGGTAAAATGGATGAGTTAAGGGTGAGGATTGACATGTGGAATTGTAATATAGTAGCCATCACTGAGATGTGGTTGAGGAAAGGGCAGGATTGGCAGCTCAACATTCCGGGATGTAGAATTTTCAGGTGAGACAGGGGAGGGGTAAAAGAGGAGGAGGTGTTGCATTATTAGTTAAGGAGTCTGTTACTGTAGTAAGGAGAGATGATATCTTGGAGGGGGCATCGAATGAAGCTTTATGGGTAGAGCTTTGGAATAAAAAAGGGGGTAACCACATTATTAGGTGTTTATTATAGGCCCCCAGATAGTCAGCGGGAAATTAAGGAGCAAATATGTGCACAATTTGTGGAGGTGTGTAAAAAACAATAACAATAGGGTAATTAGATTAGGTGATTTCAACTTTCCCACCATTAATTGGGGTAGACATAGTGTTATGCACTTAGATGGAGTGGAGTTCTCAAAATGTATGCAGGAGAACTTGTTAGGTCAATACGCAGAAGGTCCAACAAGAGACGATGCATTGCTGGACTGCTGGACCTAATGCTGGGGAATGAAGGTGGCTGAAGTGGTGGTGGGCGAGCATTTTAGTGATAGCAACCACAACATGGTACAGTTTAAATTTGTAATGGACAAACAAATCGACAAGTTGCAAAAAAATGTTTTGGATTGGGGGAGAGTGGATTTTAGTAAAATAAGGCAGGATCTGGCCAAGGTAAATTGGGAACAGTAACTTGTGGGGAAATCTACAGAGGAACAGTGGAGGGGTGTTCAAAAAGGAAATGGGGAGGGTACAGGCTCAACATGTTCCCTTTAGGGCAGTAGGAAAGATAACAAGCCCAGAGAACCATGGATGACCGGAGATATTCAGGTTACGATAAGAAGGAGAAGAGAGGCTTTTAGCAGATACAAGGGAAGCAAATCAGCACAGGCATTTTTGGAGTACAGACAGTGCAGGATGAAGCTTAAGAAAGCAATTAAGACAGCAAAGAGGGGCTATGAGAAAGCTCTGGCTGGTAAAAGTAGGGAAAATCCTAAGATATTCTATAGGTATATCAATGGGAAGAGGATAACCAGGGAAAGGGTAGGGCGCATAAGGAACCAATGGAGCAATCTATGGGTGGAGCCAGAGGACATCACATCGTCTTCACCCAAGAGAATGAGGATGAAGGTATCGAACTTGGGGAGAGAGACTGCGAGGTTCTTAAGCAAATTGATATAGGGAGTGACAAGGTATTGGAGGTGCTGGCAGCTTAAAAGTGGAGAAATCTCCAGGTCCGGATGATTAGTGTCCTAAACTGCTGAGGGAGGCAAGGGAGGAGATCGCAGGGGATCGGACCCAAATTTTTAATTCCTCTCTGACCACAGGGGAGGTACCAGAGGACTGGAAAACAGCTAATGTGGTTCTGCTATTCAAGAAGGGTTGTAGAGATAAGCCAGGGAACTACAGGCCAGTGAGTCTCACGTCAGTGGTAGGGAAACTATTGGAGAAAATTCTGAAGGAGAGAATCTATCTCCACTTGGAGAGGCAAGGTTTGATCAGGGAGAGTCAACCGGCTTTGTCAGAGGGAGGTCATGCCTAACAAATTTGACTGTATTTTTTGAGGTGACCAGGTGTGTAGATGAGGGTAGTGCAGTTGATGTAGTTTATATGGATTTCAGCAAAGCCTTTGACAAGGCCCCACATGGGAGACTTATAAAGAAGGCAAAGGCACACAGGATACAGGGTAATTTGATAAGGTGGATTCAAAATTGGCTTAGTTGTAGGAGGCAGAGGGTGATGACAGAAGAATACTTTAGTGACTGGAAGCCAGTGTCCAGTGGCATACCACAGGGATCTGTGCTCAGTCCTATTATTTGTCATTTATATAAATGCCATAGATGACTATGTGGGGGGTAGGATTAGTAAGTTTGCGGATGACACAAAGATTGGCCGGGTGGTTAACAGTGAGGTTGAGTGTCTTGGGCTACAGGAAGATATAGACGGGATGGTCAAACGGGCAGATAAGTGGCAGATAGAATTTAACCCTGAAAAGTGTGAGGTGATACACTTTGGAAGGAGTAATTTGACAAGGAAGTATTCAATCAACGGCATGGCACTGGGAAGTTCTGAGGAACAAAGGGATCTTGGCGTGTGTGTCCACAAATCTCTGAAAGCGGAGGGACATGTTAGTGGGGTGGTGAGAAAAGCATAAGGGACACTTGCCTTTATCAATCGAGGCATGGATCACAAAAGTAGGGAGGTCATGTTGGAGTTGTCTAGAACTTTGGTGAGGCCACAGCTGGAGTACTGTGTGCAGTTCTGGTTGCCACATTATAGGAAGGATGTGATTGCACTGGAGGGGGTGCAGAGGAGATTCACCAGGATGTTGCCTGGGATGAAACATTTAAGTTATGAAGAGAGGTTGGATAGACTTGAGTTGTTTTCGTTGGAGCCGAGAAGGCTGAGGGGCGAACTGATTGAGGTGTACAAGATTATGAGGGGCATGGCCAGGGTGGATAGGGAGCAGCTGTTCCCCTTAGTTGAAGGGTCAGTCACAAGGGGGCATAAGTTCAAGGTAAGGGGCAGGAGGGTTAGGGGGGATGTGAGGAAAAACTTTTTTACCCAGAAGGTGGTGACGGTCTGGAATGCACTGCCTGGGAGGGTGTTGGAGGCACCCTTTAAAAAGTATCTGGATGAGCACTTGGCACATCATAATATTCAAGGCTGTGGGCCAAGTGCTGGTAAATGGGATTAGGTAGGTAGGTCAAGTGTTTCTCACGTATCGGTGCAGACTCGATGGGCCGAAGGGACTCTTCTGCACTGTGATAGTGATAATAGAGACATGGCTTCAGGGTGACCAAGGCTGAGTACTGAATATCCGAGGGTATTTAATATTTAGGACAGACAGGCAAAAAGGAAAAGGGTGGCATTAGTAGTTAAGAATGAAATCAGTGCAATTGCGAAAGAGAACACTGGATCAGAAAATCCTGATGTAGAATCAGTCTGGGTGGAGCTAAGAAGCAACAAGGGGTGGAAAACATAAGTGGGAGCTGTCTTTGGGCCTGTAAAAGGTAGTAAAAAGGTAGGGGACGGCATTAAACAGGAAAGTAGAGACGCATGTAACAAGGGTGCTTCAGTAATTATGAGTGACTTTAATCTATATATAGATAAAAACAAAAAAACTGCGGATGCTGGAAATCCAAAACAAAAACAGAATTACCTGGAAAAACTCAGCAGGTCTGGCAGCATCGGCAGAGAAGAAAAGAGTTGACGTTTCGAGTCCTCATGACCCTTCGACAGAACTTGATTTCGAGTCCAAGAAAGAGTTGAAATATAAGCTGGTTTAAGGTGTGTGTGTGGAGGGCGGAGAGGTAGAGAGAGAGGTGGGTGGGGGTTGTGGTTGTGTGGACAAACAAGCAGTGATAGAAGCAGATCATCAAAAGATGTCAACGACAATGGTACAATAGAACACATAGGTGTTAAAGTTAAAGTTGGTGATATTATCTAAACGAATGTGCTAATTAAGAATGGACGGTAGGGCACTCAAGGTATAGCTCTAGTGGGGGTGTTTTTTTTTATATATATAATGGAAATAGGTGGGAAAAGGAAAATCTTTATAATTTATTGGAAAAAAAAGGAAGGGGGAAACAGAAAGGGGGTGGGGATGGGGGAGGGAGCTCACGACCTAAAGTTGTTGAATTCAATATTCAGTCCGGAAGGCTGTAAGGTGCCTAGTCGGAAGATGAGGTGTTGTTCCTCCAGTTTGCGTTGGGCTTCACTGGAACAATGCAGCAAGCCAAGGACAGACATGTGGGCAAGAGAGCAGGGTGGGGTGTTAAAATGGCAAGCGACAGGGAGGTTTGGGTCATTCTTGTGGACAGACCGCAGGTGTTCTGCAAAGCGGTCGCCCAGTTTAAATTTGGTCTCTCCAATGTAGAGGAGACCACATTGGGAGCTACGGATGCAGTAGACTAAGTTGGGGGAAATGCAAGTGAAATGCTGCTTCACTTGAAAGGAGTGTTTGGGCCCTTGGACGGTGAGGAGAGAGGAAGTGAAGGGGCAGGTGTTACATCTTTTGCGTAGGCATGGGGTGGTGCCATAGGAGGGGGTTGAGGAGTAGGGGGTGATGGAGGAGTGGACCAGGGTGTCCCGGAGGAAGCGATCCCTACGGAATGCCGACAGGGGGGGTGAAGGGAAGATGTGTTTGGTGGTGGCATCATGCTGGAGTTGGCGGAAATGGCGGACGATGATCCTTTGAATGCGGAGGCTGGTGGGGGGATAAGTGAGGACAAGGGGGACCCTATCATGTTTCTGGGAGGGAGGAGAAGGCGTGAGGGTGGATGCGCGGGAGATGGGCCGGACACGGTTGAGGGCCCTGTCAACGACCGTGGGTGGAAAACCTCGGTTAAGGAAGAAGGAGGACATGTCAGAGGAACTGTTTTTGAAGGTAGCATCATCGGAACAGATGCGACGAAGGCGAAGGAACTGGGAGAATGGGATGGAGTCCTTACAGGAAGCGGGGTGTGAGGAGGGGTAGTCGAGGTAGCTGTGGGAGTCGGTGGGTTTGTAATGGATATTGGTGCACAGTCTATCACCAGAGATTGAGACAGAGAGGTCAAGGAAGGGAAGGGAAGTGTCAGAGATGGACCACGTGAAAATGATGGAGGGGTGGAGACTGGAAGCAAAATTAATAAATTTTTCCAAGTCCCGACGAGAGCATGAAGCAGCATCGAAGTAATCATCGATGTACCAGAGAAAGAGTTGTGGAAGGGGGCCGGAGTAGGACTGCAACAAGGAATGTTCCACATACCCCATAAAGAGACAGGCATAGCTGGGGCCCATGCGGGTACCCATAGCCACACCTTTTATTTGGAGGAAGTGAGAGGAGTTGAAGGAGAAATTGTTCAGTGTGAGAACAAGTTCAGCCAGACGGAGGAGAGTAGTGGTGGATGGGGATTGTTCGGGCCTCTGTTCGAGGAAGAAGCTAAGGGCCCTCAGACCATCCTGGTGGGGGATGGAGGTGTAGAGGGATTGGACGTCCATGGTGAAGAGGAAGCGGTTGGGGCCAGAGAACTGGAAATTGTTGATGTGACGTAAGGTGTCAGAGGAATCACGGACGTAGGTGGGAGGGACTGGACAAGGGGAGAGAGAAGGGAGTCAAGATAATGAGAAATGAGTTCTGTGGGGCAGGAGCAAGCTGAGACGATCGGTCTACCGGGGCAGTTCTGTTTGTGGATTTTGGGTAGGAGATAGAAGCCGGCCGTCCGAGGTTGGTCTACTTAGTCTACTGCATCCGTTGCTCCCAATGTGGTCTCCTCTACATTGGAGAGACCAAATGTAAACTGGGCGACCGCTTTGCAGAACACCTGCAGTCTGTCCGCAAGAATGACCCAAACCTCCCTGTCGCTTGCCATTTTAACACTCCACCCTGCTCTCTTGCCCACATGTCTGTCCTTGGCTTGCTGCATTGTTCTAGTGAAGCCCAACGCAAACTGGAGGAACAACACCTCATCTTCCGACTAGGCACCTTACAGCCTTCCGGACTGAATATTGAATTCAACAACTTTAGGTCGTGAGCTCCCTCCCCCATCCCCACCCCCTTTCTGTTTCCCCCTTCCTTTTTTTTCCAATAAATTATAAAGATTTTCCTTTTCCCACTTATTTCCATTATATATATAAAAAAAAACACCCCCACTAGAGCTATACCTTGAGTGCCCTACCATCCATTCTTAATTAGCACATGCGTTTAGATAATATCACCAACTTTAACTTTAACACCTATGTGTTCTATTGTACCATTGTCGTTGACATCTTTTGATGATCTGCTTCTATCACTGCTTGTTTGTCCACACAACCACAACCCCCACCCACCTCTCTCTCTCTCCATCTCTCTGCCCCCCACACACACCTCAAACCAGCTTATATTTCAACTCTTTCTTGGACTCGAAATCAAGTTCTGTCGAAGGGTCATGAGGACTCGAAACGTCAACTCTTTTCTTCTCTGCCGATGCTGCCAGACCTGCTGAGTTTTTCCAGGTAATTCTGTTTTTGTTTTTAATCTATATATAGACTGGACAAACCAGTCAGCAATAATACTGTGACAGATGAATTCCTGGAATGTACACAAGATGTACACCAGTACATCGAGGAACCAACTAGAGAGCAGGCTACCCTAGTTTTGGATTTGTGGAATGAGAAGGGGTTAATTGTTGTGCGGGGTCCTTTATGGAACAGTGGCCATAACATAATAGAATTCTTCCTTCGGTTGGAAAGTGAAGTAGTCCAATCCAAAACTAGGGTCCTGAATCTAAACAAAGGAAACTACAAAGATATGAGGCGTGAGTTGTCTAAGATGGATTGAGGAACTTCATTAGAAGACAATGATTAATATTTAAGGAACAAATGTATGCATTGCAACAGTTATATATTCCTTTCTGGTGCAAAAACACAACAGGAAAAGTGACCCAACCATGGCTAACAAAAGAAATTAAGGATACTATTAAATCTAAAGAGGATTCATATAAAGTTGCCAGAAAAAATAGCAAACCTGAGGATTGGGAGCAGTTTAGAATTCAGCAAAGGAGGACCAAGAGATTGAGTAAGGGGGGGAAATAGAGTATGAGAGTAAACTTGCAAGGAACAGAAAAGAGGACAGTAAAATATTTTCTAAGTATGTAAGAAGAAAAAGATTGGTGAAGGCAAATGGAGGTCCCTTACAGTCTGAAATGGAAGAATTTGTAATGCAGAACAAGGATATGGCAGAGCAATCAAGCAACTACTTTAGTTCTGTCTTCACAGAGGAAGACACAAATAACTTCCCAGAAATACTAGGGAATTCGGGGTCTAATGAGGGGAAGGAATTGAAGGAAATTAGCGTTACTGAAAAAACAATGCTGGAGAAATTAATGGGGCTGAAAGCTGATAAATTCCCAGGGTCCGATAATCTTCATCCCAGGCGACATCTCAAGTGGCCATGGAAATAGTGGGTGCCTTGTCATTTTCAAAAATTCCTTAGATTTTGGAACAGTCCTTGCCAATTGCAAAGTGGCAAATATAACCCCGCTATTTAAAAAAGGAGGGAGGGAGAAAACAGCGAATTATTGACAAGTTAGCCTCACATCAGTAGTAGGGAAAATATTAGAGTTTATTATGAAGGATGTGATAACAGGACACTTAGAAAATATCAACAGGATTAGACAAAGTAAACATGGATTTACAAAAGGGAAGTCATGTTTGACAAACCTACTGGAGTTTTTTTTGAGGATGTAACTAGCAGAATAGATAAGGGAGAACCAGTGGATGTGGTACATTTGGATTTTCAGAAAGCTTTTGATAACATCTCACATAAGAGGTTAGTGTGCAAAGTTAAAGCACATGGGATTGAGGGTAATATATCAGCATGGATTGAGAATTGGTTAGCAGACAGGAAACAGACAGTAGGAATAAATGGGTCTTCTCCGAAATGACAGGCGGTGACTAATGGGGTACCGCAGAGATCAGTACTTGGGCACCAGCTATTCATAATATGTATCAATGATTTGGATGAGGGAACCAGATGTAACGTTTCCAAGTTTGTGAGAACACAAAATTGTGGCTGGTGAGGAGGATGTAAAGAGGCTTCAAGATGATTTAGACAAGTTGAGTGAGTGGGCAAATACATGGCAGATGCAGTATAATATGGCTAAGTGTGAAGTTATCCACTTCTGTGGAAAAAACAGAACGGCAGAGTATTACTTAAATGGTGATAGATTGGGAAATTTTGATGTAAAAAGTGGTCTTGGGTGTTCTTGTACCCCAATTACTAAAAGCAAGCATCAGGAACAGCAAGCAGTTAAGGCAGCAAATGGCATGTTGGCCTTCACTGAGAAAGGACAGGAGCAAGGAAGTCTTCCTGCAGCTGTACAGGGCCTTGGTGAGACAACAACGGGAGCATTGCTTACAGTTTTCATTGCAAGAAAGGGGATCTCATTGAAAGGTATAAAATTCTGGCAGGGCTGGACAGGCTGGATGCAGGGATGATGTTTCCTCTGGCCGTGGGGTGGTTTATAACAAGGGGTCACAATCTCAGTATATAGGGTAGGCCATTTAAGACTGAGATGAGGAGAAACTTCTTCACTCAGAGGATGGTGAACCTGTGGCATTCTCGACCACAGATAGCTGCAGAGGCCAAGTCACTGAGGAAATAGATAAGATTTCTAGGCTCTAAAGGTGTCAAGGGGTATGGGGAGAGAGCAGGAGTAAGGCATTGAGATTGAGGATCAGCCATGATCATGCTGAATGGTGAGGCAACCTCAAAGTGCCAGACGACGTACGCCTGCTTCTATTTTCGATGCTTCTATATTTTGTCGTTATCTGGAATGAGCTGTTTGGAAAGTGCTGGAAACAGATTCAATAATCAGTTTTAAAAGACAATTGAATAAATTCCTGAAGGAAACAATTATAGAAGCACAGGCATGATGGGCTAAATGGCCACTCTGAGATTCCACGAATATAAAAGATGATCTAATTGAAACATTTGAAATAATGACAAGATTCAATAAGGTAAACACAGACAAGTGATTTTCCCTGGTGGAAATCCAGAACAAGAGGGCATCACTT
Organism: Isurus oxyrinchus; assembly: GCA_026770705.1. Classification (NCBI taxonomy): domain Eukaryota; kingdom Metazoa; phylum Chordata; class Chondrichthyes; order Lamniformes; family Lamnidae; genus Isurus; species Isurus oxyrinchus. The sequence goes on along the minus strand of JANJGN010000035.1, from coordinate 4,131,401 downwards.
TAAAATGAGAGCCAGCTTGTTCACGGGTGATGGCAGGAAACAGAAGGAATAGGAGAAATGTGGAACATTCTGCTTGCAGTATGTTCTGTAGTTAGTTGAATATTTCAAAACTGAGACTGGTTCGGCCAAGAATTAAGCATAATGCAACAAGGGTGGGAAAATAAGGTGAAGGTACAAATAAGCTATGGTATGACAGAACTATGGAACAGGTTTGAGGGGCCGAATGGCTTCCCCCAGTTCATACACGTCGGTTTTTGTGTTAAGGGAACGGGTGTTGTGGCTGAAACCATTTTGCCAGTTTGTGAGTCCCACCTACCTTAAGGTACTGACGATTGGAGACAATCTTCCCACAACCCTCAAACTCGCAGCGAAGAATCTCCTTCGGAGCTTTCTTCCTGCAGGAAGAAATATATGACATTCAAAAAATGACAAAAGTAGCCAGTGAGAGAGAAGAGGTAAGGGGGTGATGGGGGCACGGTAGCAGAGTGACTGAGGCCAAGGGACAGGGGCTGAGGAGGAAGTTGGGGAAGCGGGGAGAGACGTGAGCGAGGCGGGGTGGGGTGGGTGGGGGGAGAAGAGCCCTGAGAGAGTTGCGGGGGAGGGGGTGTGCATGTGAAGTAGGGGAGTGAAACTGACCTGATTTTCTTCATGGGAATCTGTGGTTCTTCACTCTGCTCACTGCGGGCTCGCCTGAAACAGAGAAAATTATCAGCTCTGGGAGGGAGAGACAGAGACACAGGGACACAGAGACAGAGACAGAGACAGAGACAGAGACAGAGACAGAGACAGTCAGAGAGAGACAGGGAGAGAGGCAGGGATAGATAGAGACCAACCTTGGGGAGTAGCAAGGGACTGCAGGAACGGAGTGAGCAAGAGAGAAAGCGGGAAATGGGAAAGGAAGAGACTGCGGGGAGTGGGGAGAGACGGGGGACAAAGCGGTGCAGGGGGGGTCACCAGGGAAGTGGGCGGGAAAGGGTGGAAGTGGAGAGGGAAGAAGGAGGGGGGGGGCGGGAGGGGTGAAGATGCCGGGGGGTGGGGTGAGAGAGAGAGAAAGAGAAACAGCAATAGGGAGGGAGAGACATGGGCAGGGAGGGGGATTAGAAAGGGAGAGACTGGGGCAAGGGGCGAGGAACGGCGAGGGGGCGCAGTATGAAACAGAGGTACCGGGGTGCGGAGAGGGAGCGGGGGGCCAGGGACCGAAGGAGCGGTGGGGGGGGGGGGGGAAACGGAGACCGAAGGAGTGGCGGGGGGGGGGGGTACTGAAGAAGTGGGGGGGGACAGGGACCGGAGGGGCAAGGTGCAAAAGTGAGTGTGAAGGGCCAGGGTGCGGTGGGTAGCAAGAGCGAGGGGCCAGGGTGCGTTGGGTAGCAAAGCGACGGGCCAGGGTGGAGAGGAGTGGGGAGGGGAGCGAATGCGAGGGGCCGGCGTGGGCTGGGGAGCGAGCGCGAGGGGCCGGCGTGGGCTGGGGAGCGAGCGCGAGGGGCCGGCGTGGGCTGGGGAGCGAGCGCGAGGGGCCGGCGTGGGCTGGGGAGCGAGCGCGAGGGGCCGGCGTGGGCTGGGGAGCGAGCGCGAGGGGCCGGCGTGGGCTGGGGAGCGAGCGCGAGGGGCCGGCGTGGGCTGGGGAGCGAGCGCGAGGGGCCGGCGTGGGCTGGGGAGCGAGCGCGAGGGGCCGGCGTGGGCTGGGGAGCGAGCGCGAGGGGCCGGCGTGGGCTGGGGAGCGAGCGCGAGGGGCCGGCGTGGGCTGGGGAGCGAGCGCGAGGGGCCGGCGTGGGCTGGGGAGCGAGCGCGAGGGGCCGGCGTGGGCTGGGGAGCGAGCGCGAGGGGCCGGCGTGGGCTGGGGAGCGAGCGCGAGGGGCCGGCGTGGGCTGGGGAGCGAGCGCGAGGGGCCGGCGTGGGCTGGGGAGCGAGCGCGAGGGGCCGGCGTGGGCTGGGGAGCGAGCGCGAGGGGCCGGCGTGGGCTGGGGAGCGAGCGCGAGGGGCCGGCGTGGGCTGGGGAGCGAGCGCGAGGGGCCGGCGTGGGCTGGGGAGCGAGCGCGAGGGGCCGGCGTGGGCTGGGGAGCGAGCGCGAGGGGCCGGCGTGGGCTGGGGAGCGAGCGCGAGGGGCCGGCGTGGGCTGGGGAGCGAGCGCGAGGGGCCGGCGTGGGCTGGGGAGCGAGCGCGAGGGGCCGGCGTGGGCTGGGGAGCGAGCGCGAGGGGCCGGCGTGGGCTGGGGAGCGAGCGCGAGGGGCCGGCGTGGGCTGGGGAGCGAGCGCGAGGGGCCGGCGTGGGCTGGGGAGCGAGCGCGAGGGGCCGGCGTGGGCTGGGGAGCGAGCGCGAGGGGCCGGCGTGGGCTGGGGAGCGAGCGCGAGGGGCCGGCGTGGGCTGGGGAGCGAGCGCGAGGGGCCGGCGTGGGCTGGGGAGCGAGCGCGAGGGGCCGGCGTGGGCTGGGGAGCGAGCGCGAGGGGCCGGCGTGGGCTGGGGAGCGAGCGCGAGGGGCCGGCGTGGGCTGGGGAGCGAGCGCGAGGGGCCGGCGTGGGCTGGGGAGCGAGCGCGAGGGGCCGGCGTGGGCTGGGGAGCGAGCGCGAGGGGCCGGCGTGGGCTGGGGAGCGAGCGCGAGGGGCCGGCGTGGGCTGGGGAGCGAGCGCGAGGGGCCGGCGTGGGCTGGGGAGCGAGCGCGAGGGGCCGGCGTGGGCTGGGGAGCGAGCGCGAGGGGCCGGACTGGGGTGGGGTGGGGAGCAAGCGCGAGGATCCGGGGTGGGTTGGGGAGCGAGCGCGAGGGGACGGGGTGGGCTGGGGAGCGAGTGCGAGGGTCCGGGCTGGGGTGGGGTGGGGAGCGAGTGCGAGGGTCCGGGCTGGGGTGGGGTGGGGAGCGAGCGCGAGGGTCCGGGGTGGGCCGGGGAGGGGAACGAGCGCGAGGGGCCGGCGTGGGCCGGGGAGGGGAGCGTGCGCGAGCGGCCGGGGTGGGCTGTGGAGCGAGCGCGAGGGGCCGGGGTGGGCTGGGGAGCAGAGCGAGCGTGAGGGACCGGGGTGGGCCGGGGAGCGGAGGGAGCGCGAGGGGCCGGGGTGGGCCGGGGAGCGGAGCGAGCGCGAGGGGCCGGGGTGGGCCGGGGAGCGGAGGGAGCGCGAGGGGCCGGGGTGGGCCGGGGAGCGGAGGGAGCGCGAGGGGCCGGGGAGCGGAGGGAGCGCGATGGGCCGGGGTGGGCTGGGGAGCGGAGGGAGCGCGAGGGGCCGGGGCGGGCTGGGGAGCGGAGGGAGCGCGAGGGGCCGGGGCGGGCTGGGGAGCGGAGGGAGCGCGAGGGGCCGGGGCGGGCTGGGGAGCGGAGCGAGCTCGAGGGGCCGGGGCGGGCTGGGGAGCGGAGCGAGCGTGAGGGGCCGGGGCGGGCTGGGGAGCGGAGCGAGCTCGAGGGGCCGGGGTGGGCTGGGGAGCGGAGCGAGCGCGAGGGGCCGGGGTGGGCTGGGGAGCGGAGCGAGCGCGAGGGGCCGGGGTGGGCTGGGGAGCGGAGCGAGCGCGAGGGGCCGGGGTGGGCTGGGGAGCGGAGCGAGCGCGAGGGGCCGGGGTGTGCTGGGGTGTGAGCGCGAGGGGCCGGGGTGGGCTGGGGAGCGAACGCGAGGGGCCTGGGTGGGGTGGGCTGAGTAGCGAGCGTGAGGGGCCGGGTTGGGGTGGGCTGAGTAGCGAGCACGAGGGGCCAGGGTGGGGTAGGCTGAGTAGCGAGCGCAAGAGGCCGGGGTGGGGTGTGGAGCGTAGGGAGTGCAAGGGGCCGGCGTGGGCTGGGAAGTGAGTGCGAGGGGCCAGGGTGGAGAGGAGTGGGAAGGGGAGTGAATGCGAGTAGCTGGGGTGGGGTGGGGAGGAGTGGGCAGCGAGTGCGAGGGTGGGGTGGGGAGCGAATGCGAGGGTGGGGTGGCATGGGGAGCGAGTGCAAGGGTCCGGGGTAGGGTGGGGTGGCGTGTGAGGGGTCGGGTTGAGGTGGGGTGCGAGGGGCCAGGGTGGAGATCGAATGCGAGGGTCGGGGTGGGGTGGGGAGGGGAGCGAGTGTGAGGGCTGGGGTGGGGATTAAATGCGAGGGCCGGGGTGGTGAGCAAGTGCGAGGGCGTGGCTGGGGAGCAGGTGCGAAGGCCGGAGTGGCGTGGGTTGGGGTGGGTTGTGGTGGGGTGGGCGGTGTCCTCTGCAGGAACGACTGTGGGCTGCAGACAGGAGACAGGAAACCGTACACTCCGTCCATGACCAAGTCCCACTCACCTGGCCTTTCTTGGTTTGGATGTGCGCAGAGGGGTTTTCTGACTCTTCTTTGTCTCTTTCGGCGCTCTGCCTCGTAACCGAGGCTGCAACTTCCTCTTGGTCCTCTCTGAGCTGTAACAAACGGGAGTCAGACTCAAGGCTCAACATGGGACTCAGCATTAATGCTGCACCAGTATCAATCCTGAAACCACCTCACCAGCCACCTACAGACTCACCCTTGCCCTGTGCACACACACACTCCCATAATTTCCCCCACCCCACACAAACTCCCCATTCCCATGAACACTAAAAACACTCCCACCTCCAAACATTCCCCACACACATCACACTCTCACTACAGCCCTCCCCCACCACATATTCCCTCAAAACACAAAACCTTCCTCACGACAACCACCTCTTCCCCAACAGTTCCCCTTCTCCCACACAAGCCACAATCCTCTACCTGGATATACACTCCATTTTCACAGTCCTTCCCCACCTCCAGCACGCACCCCCTCCCACACGAGCCCTTCCCATCACAACCTCCCCCATACACACTTCCAACCCCACCTCTCACTCTTGGCCACCTGCTCCTCTGAGCCTCCCCCAACATAACACCCCTGCCCCCTCACACAAACACAGCCCTCCACTTTAGCTCCTCCTCCTCACAGATGCACCTTGTAACCCCTCAGGCTCGCCCGCATCCCACATCCTCCCCACCCTTTGCCCCCACCCTCCCTCCTTCTCCTCACTCTGCCCCCACCTTCTAAGACTGCAGCCTACCTACTCCTTCCACACACTCCCCAATTTCCCTCATACTGTGACAGCTTGCTGGAGCAACACATTGTGGAAGTGACTGGGGATAAAGGTATTTTTGGTTTAGTACTGTGTAATGAGGCAGAGTTAACTAAGAATCTCATGGTAAAAATCTGCTGGTAAAGAATGATCATGAAACAGCTGAATTCCAAAAAGTTCGTCAAGGGCAGTGTTTTGATTGGGTAACAGATTCAACGATATGGCAGTAAAAAGTACTGGGAAACATTGATTGAAACAATTCAAACCGTTCAACATAAATACATTCCACTGAAAAACTAAAAGGAACAAAGATCTATTCAAAGGCTAAAGAAGTTGGGACAGAATTTGATAAAAATAAGAGGCTTATTTATAATTTTGCAAAGAATACGATAGGGAGTGATTTAGAAAACAGCCAAGTGCCAACAAAAAGTTGATAAAAAGCAATAAAATAGAACATCACAGTAAATTTGTCAGCAATGTTAAGAACAGTTAAGCGTTTTCACAACAATAAAAATAGGATGAGAGTAGCTTAAGTCGACCTTGGTCGCTTTGAAGCAGAGATAGAATGATCAAGGGGAACGAGAAAATGACAGAGACATTGAACAAACAGTGTGTCTGTCTTGATAAGCCGCATACCCGAAAGAGGGGATAACCTAGAATCACAGAATCATGACAGCACTGAAAATGGCCACTTGACCCATCATGTCCATGCTGGCTCTCCTAAGGAGCAATTCAAGAGTTGCCACCTAAAGATAAGGGGTTAAAAAAAATGACAAATTAAGATAATTAATTTTAAAGATAAAGTCATGGAGAAACTTAAGGGAATAAAATCTGACAAATCCCCAGGACCTGATTACCTACATCCCTCAGGGTAAGGAAAGAGGTGGCTGCCAAGATGCTGGATGGTTATGATTTTCCAAAATGCCCTGAATTCAGGAACGGTCCCAGCAGATTGGAAGTTAGCAAATGTAACAGCACCATTCATGAAAGGGGGGAGAGAGAAAATAGAAAGCTACAGGCCAGTTCACCCAACATCAGTTGCCAGAAATGAGCTGAAACTCTTGTTGAGGAAGTCAGAACCATACGCTTTGAAAATCACATGGTGATCAGAGGTAATCATCATAGTTTCATCAATTATCAGAGTTCTTCAGGAATGTAACCAGGCGGGTAGATAAAGCAGGAGCAATATACGTAGTGCACTTGGGTTTCCAAAAGACATTCAATAATTTGCCACACGTAAGGTAATAAACAAAATAAGAGCTCGTGGAGTTGCGGGAGATATATTAACAGGCATTAACAGACAGGAAGCGAAGGCTAGGGATAAATGGGGTATTATCAACTTGGAAGCTTCTGACTAATGGAATGGCACAAAGGTTAGACCTGGGTCTCAATTATTTACAAACTATATCAATGACCTAGACCAAGAACCATGAGAAGAATGTATCCGATTTATCACACCCCATGCAGCAACCCTCATGCAGACACACATGTACACAAACTTCCCGACACACAAAAACTCTCCCCTGCATCACACACAAACTCTCCCCCCAAACATACGGAAACTCTCACACACAAAAAAACTCCACCCACCTAATATCCCTCCAACCACAAACTTGCCCCCACACACACTGCCGCCTGACACGTTCCGAACTCCAACTGAAACACATGCCCCAGACACACACTACCAGCCCCACTCACATATATCACACCTGACACAAACACACACACTCACTCAGTCAGTCTCACGTGTGCAAACACGCGCTCGCGCACTCCCCCCACATTCACGCGCACTGCCCCCGCGCGCGCTCCCACTGCGAGCTCTGAACCTCCCCCAGTTCGCATGCACTCCCAACACACACATACACTTCCCTCACGCGCACGCACACACTCCTGGCACACGCACGCTCCCCCCAAGTGCACGCACATGCACTCCCCCTCCATAGGCACGCGCGCGCACTTCCCCTCCATATGCACGCGCACGCACTTCCCACATACTTGCTCCCCCTGCATGTACACTCCCCTCACGCGCGCGCACTGCCCTCACACACAGGCACTGCCCTCCAAAACCCCCACACACGCACTGCCCCCCACAAACTACCCCCCAAACACACCCAACACGCACTCCCTCCACACACACACGCATTCCCCCCCAACACACACACGCCGCCACCCGCCCCACACACAAAAGCACTACCCCGCCCCACACACTCCCACCCACCACGCACATATCCTCACCCCCATCACACACACACTCCCCCTCCGCAAGAAACCAACAAACACACTCTCCGCCGCAACCACGCACGCACTCTCCCCCGCACATGCACGCACCACCCCACGCATGCAAACACACACTTCCATCCCCCCTACACACACAAACACACACTCCCATCCACCCCACACACGCAAACACACACTCCCATCCACCACACACAAAAACATACATTACCGTCCCCCCAAACACACACACACTAATGTCCATCGCGCGCCCTCCCACCCCTAACACATACACACACTCTGCCAGTCTTGATGTGAAGCCGACGATGAGCCATGATCATGTTGAACAGCAGAGGAGACTCGAGGTCTAATGATCTGTTCCTGCCCCTGAATCTTGCATTGAGATCGATTTGCCCCTCTGCCTGCTCTTTGTCCCCTTACTCAATTCCCCAATCTGCCTCTCCCCACCTTCTCCCTGCTCCCAATCCACCCCACGCCTGCTTTCGATCTCACTCCCCCCTAACCCCTTCCCCCAGTCGTTGGCCACACTGATCTGAACAGACCTGTCTGATGAAGGGCTGTAATTCTGATCCTTCAGATCATCTGCGTAGCTCAGGTCATCATCTGTTGATTCCTCGAGTCCCCCGATGGTGACCTCATCACTGAATGAAGGAAAACAAGGATGCAGAAGAGGTGAAGAGCACATTTGCAGGCTTAAAAGTGGACAAATCTCCAGGTCCGGATGATGTGTGTCCCAGGCTGCTGGGGGAGATCGCAGGGACTCTGACCCAAATTTTTAATTCCTCTCATGCCACGGAGGAGGTGCCAGTGGACTGGAGAACAGCTAATGTGGTTCCGCTATTCAAGAAGGGTTGTAGAGATAAGCCAGGGAACTACAGGCCAGTGAGTCTCACGTCAGTGGTAGGGAAACTATTGGAGAAAATTCTGAAGGAGAGAATCTATCTCCACTTGGAGAGGCAAGGTTTGATCAGGGAGAGTCACCGGCTTAGTCAGAGGGAGGTCATGACTAACAAATTTGACTAAATTTTTTGAGGAGGTGACCAGGTGTGTAGATGAGGGTAGTGCAGTTGATGTAGTTTATATGGGTTTCATCAAAGCCTTTGACAAGGTCCCACATGGGAGACTTATAAAGAAGGCAAATGCACATGGGATACAGGGTAATTTGATAAGGTGGATTCAAAATTGGCTTAGTTGTAGGAGACAGAGGATGATGACAGAAGGATGCTTTAGTGACTGGAAGCCAGTGTCCAGTGGCATACCACAGGGATCTGTGCTCGGTCCCCTATTATTTGTCATTTATAAAAACGACATACATGACTATGTGGGAGATAGGATTAGTAAGTTTGCAGATGACACAAAGATTGCCTGGGTGGTTAACAGTGAGGTTGAGTATCTTGGGCTACAGGAAGATAATGGGCAGATAAGTGGTAGATGGAATTTAACCCTGAAAAGTGTGAGGTGATACACTTTGGAAGGAGTAATTTGACAAGGAAATATTCAATAAATGGCATGACACCAGGAAGTTCTGAAGACCTTGGTGTGTGTGTCCATAGATCGCTGAAGGTGGAGGAGCATGTGAGTGGGGTGGTGAAAAAGGCATATGGGACACTTGGGTCAGTCACAAGGGGCATAAGTTTAAGGTGAGGGGCAGGAGGTTTAGGGGGGGGATGTGACAAAAACTTTTTTACCCAGAGGGTGGTGACGGTCTGGAATCCGCTGCCTGGGAGGGTGGTGGAGGCGGGTTGCATCACATCCTTTCAAAAGTACCTGGATGAGCACTTGGCACATCATAACATTCAAGGCTATGGGCCAAGTGCTGGTAAATGGGATTAGGTAGGTAGGTAGGTCAGGTGTTTCTCACGTGTTGGTGCAGACTCGATGGGCTGAAGAGCCTCTTCTGCACTGTGAGATTCTGTGATTCACGAAATCTGATCCCATCATGGAATTCCCCACAGCTAACACTGCACTCAGATTGGGGGAGGTGTGGGGGGTTATGGGGCTGGGGCCAGGAAGGGAATGAGCAGTGTGGGCCATTGGGGCAAAGTGGGTTCAGGGGCACCTGCATGTTTCAGGGGAAGGTTATGGACAGTGGGGAGGGTCACTGGAGACAGGAACAGGTAGGAACATGAGGTAAGACACGTTTTGAGGATCGGCAAGAGGAGCAACACTGTCCAGGTGTAAGAGATCCCATGGGGGGTGGGGAGAGAATATGAGATCCCAGGATGGGGATTCTAAGGGAAAGCCTCTGTGGGGTGGGTGTATAGGGGGTGATTTTAGGGCTGGAGGACAGACCAGAAGGGTCACACAGCGTGGTGGGAGGGGAATCCAGAGTAGGGGAGGGGTGGGAGGTTAACCCAGGAGGCAGGGGTAGAATTTGGGGTTGTGGGGGGGGAGGGGAAGGTTAATCTGGAGTGGGGGCAGGTGGAGAGGGGGTAAGGAAGGTGAGGAGAGGGGAGCCAGGGTGGGGCAAGGGAGACGGGGAACCAAGTTTGTGGGTGAGTGGGTGGTTGGGGAATTGTGCCCATGTGGCGGCAGGGGTGGAGGGCCCAGGTTCGGGATCTGGGGGTGGGGGGAATGAGTTATCTAGAGCAAGGGTGGGAATCTGGAGGAAGCTCAGTGCATGGACCAGTGTGGGGAGCTCAAAGAGAAGTGAAAACACAGCAAAAAGAATAAAAATCTTAAAAGTAGCCACTGAAGAGCATTCTGGAAATTCTCAACGTGATCTCACCTTTCATCCCGTACTTCCAGCTCTCCATCCTTCCTGACTGCAGTGTCTACAGCTGGGGAGTCAGAAACTGAAATAAAGGCAAGAAACAAATCAGAAGCTGCTTCTTCAGATACAGCCTGTTCAAACTCTTCTACTCCCGTGAGTGGGTGGACCAGTGTGGGGAGCTCAAAGAGAAGTGAGAACACAGCAAAAGAAATCCTTTTCTTCATAAAAACATCATATTCCATAATCTATCAACCAAGATGCAAATTCAACTCAATGTGCTGGGATGTCATAAATACTTCAAACCATACAATCTACCCATCAAACACTATCAGGACAGGTCCAGCACAGGGTGAGATACTGGGTAAAGTTCCCTCTGCACTGTCCCCTTCAAACACATTGTGTTCCATGCTGCACATGCCCCAGAGTGAAGCTTAATATTCATGGGTGCAAGGTGTTTAGAAAGTATACAGAAGGGGAAAAGGGAGGTGGGGTGGCAGTATTAATTAGGGAAGACAACGTGGTGTCCTTGAAGTGGTAAGGACAGAATTCGTTTGGCTGGTGTTGAGAAGCAAAAGGACAGGGTCACACTATTGGGGGTATTCTTATAGGAGTCAAAATAGTCAGAGACAGAGATAGAGGAGCAAACAATGAACAAAGTATAGCACAGGAACAGGCACTTCAGCCCTCCAAGCAAGCACCGATCATATTGCCCATCAACTAAAACATTTTGCACTTCCAGGGTCTGTATTCCTCTATTCCCGTCCTATTCATCTATTTGTCAAGCTGCCTCTTAAACAGCACTATCGTACGTGCTTCCACCACCTCCTCTGGCAACGAATTCCAGACAATCATTACACTCTGCATAAAAAACTTGCCCCGCACATCACCTTTATAGTTTTCTCCTCTCACCTTCAGTCTATGTCCCCTAGTAATTGACTCTTCCACCCTGAGAAAAAGCTTCTGACTATCTACTCTGTCCATGCCACTCATAATTTTGTAAACTTCTATCAAGTCGCCCCTCAATCTCCGTCGCTCTAGTGAGAACAATCCGAGTGTCTCCAACCTCTCCTCATAGCTAATAACCTCCAGACCAGGCAGCATTCTGGCAAACCTCCTCTGCACCCTCTCCAAAGCCTCCATTTCCTTCTGGTAATGTGGTGACCAGAATTGCACGCAATATTCCAAGTGTGGCCTAACCGAGGTTCTATACAGCTGCAGCATGACTTCCCAGCTTTTATACTCAATACCCCTGCCAATGAAGGCAAGTATGCCATATGCCTTCCTGACTACCTTATTCATCTGCGTTGCCACTTTCAGTGACCTGTGGACCTGTACACTCAGATCCCTTTGCCTGTCAATGCACTTAAGGTTTCTGCCATTTACTGTATAATTCCTGCCTGTATTAGACCTTCCAAAATGCATTACCTCACATTTGTCCGGATTAAACTCCATCTGCCATTTCTCCGCCCAAGTCTCCAACCGATCTATATCCCGTTGTATCCTTTGACAATCCTCTTCACTATCTGCAACTCCTCCAATCTTAGTGTCGTCTGCAAACTTACTAATTAGCCCAGTTACATTTTCCTCCAAATCATTTATGTACACCACAAACAGCACTGACCCCTGCGGAACTCCACTAGTCACAGCTCTCCATTCAGAAAAGCACCCTTCTACTGCTACCCTCTGTCTTCTATGACCAAGCCAATTCTGTATCCATCCTTCCAGCTCACCTCTGATCCTGTGCAACTTTACCTTCTGTACCAGTCTGCCATGAGGGACCTTGTCAAAGGCCTTACTGAAATCCATGTATATAACATCTGATGGGAAATCACAGAGATGTGCGGGAACTATGTAGGGTGGTGATATTGGGGGACTTAATTTTCCCAAATTTCGATGGGGATAACATTACACTCAAGGTTAAGGAAGGGAAGGAGTTTCTGAAGTGTGCTCAGGAGGTCTTCCTCGGCCCATTTGTTGTCACTCCAATTAGGGATGAGGCATTCTTGGATATGGTGTTGGGAATCAAGTGGGCCAAGTGGATCAAATGTCTGTAGGTGAACAGTTGAGTTTATATTATATTTATATTAGTATTTAATATTTATAATTATAATAATTATAATGAATTTGTTTTAGTAATGGAGACAAGCAAGAAACAATCCGAAGTAGAACTTCTAAATTGGAAGTGGGCCAACTTCAATCGGATGAGAAGAGATCTCACCAAGGTAAAATGAAATCAAAGATTGACATGAGAAACTAACAGAATAATGAATGGGTGATCTTTCAGGATATTTCAGGTTACGTATTGTCACTAGACGAGTATTCCAGAGACCCAGGGTAATGCTCTGGGAATCTGGGTTCAAATCCCACCATGGCAGACAGTGGAATTTGAATTCAACAAAAATCTGGAATTAAAATTCTCATAATGACCACAAAACCATTGTCGATTGTCATAAAAACCCACCTGGTTCACTGATGTCCTTTAGGCAAGGAAATCTGCCATCCTTACCTGGTCTGGCCTACAGACCCACAGCAATGTGGTTGACTCTTAAATGTCCTCTGAACAGAGCAATTTGGGATGGGCAACAAATGCTGGCTGAGCCAGTGATGCCCGCATCCCATGAACAAATAAAAAAAAAGCAAGGATGAAAGGTAGGGGAATCAAAAACAGGGTTTCTTGAATGGCAAGGGAGACAGAATATGAAGAAACAAGAGGTATTTGATGCACATCAGGTGAATTTGTCAAGCAAGAATTAGGTCAAATACAAGTTGAGAGGGGAAGTCACGAGGAAAATAAGACAGACAAAGAGAGAACATGAGAATAGAATAAATATCCCACAGGCATGTAAATACTAAGTGGGTACTAAGCAGGGTGGGGCAAGGAAGGTGATGTTTATGCTGAGAGGTGCAGGCAAGGCTGGAATACTGAATGCGTAACTTGCTAAGAGTGTTTAATATGGCAAAGGATGCTGACAAAAATACTGGTAGACACGAAGACAGTAGAGATAATGGATGGGGTGAAGATTAACAGGCAGAATGCCCGGGGATCGCTGACAAGATTTTGAATGGAAAAAGTCACCAAGTCTGGATGACTTGCACCCAGGGCATTCAAGGAAGTGGGACTGAAAAGAGCAGAAGGGCTTGTCATAATCTTCCAATCTTCCTTGACATGGGGGAGGTGCCAGAGGATCAGAGGGTGGCAAATTTGACTTACCTGTTGAAGGGTGCAAGACATTCTTAGTAACCACAGGTCAGTCCATTTAAAATCGGTGGTGGGGAAGGTTTTAGAAAGAATAACCAGAAAGAAAAAAAATCAAGGGGCACTTGGAGGGGTGAGAGTTAATTAAGGAAAGCCAGCATGGATTGTAAAAGGCAGACTGTGCTCGACTAATCTAATTAAATTGTTTGATCAAGTAACAGAGAAGGTTGAGGAAGGGTGGATGTTGTTTATATGGGTTTAAAAAAATCATTTCACAAATTACCATATAAAAGGCAGGTGAACAAAATTAAGACTCATGGAAAAGGAGGGTCAATGTCAGATCGGATAAAAAAAATTTGGCTTTAGGGCAGAAAACATCAAGTTGCGGGAAATAGTTGTTTTCCATATTGGACAATGCCAGGCAGTGGAGCAATTGCACAGTTCTAAAGAGTGTGCTGGGACAGAAGGATATGGGGTTTCATGTGTATAGATCTTTGATAGTATCAGGATATATTGAGAGTGTGATTAGCACGGTATTTTGAATCTTCAGCTTTGCACAGAGAGGTATTCGGTGCAGGGAGTTATGTTGAACCATTGCTCTGGTTCAGTCACCACACTGCATGCAGTTCTGCTCACCACACTTTACCACACTTTAAGAAGAATGTGAAGGTTAGAACCATAGAAAAGTAACAGCACAGAAGGAAGCCCTTCGGCCCATCTTGTCCATGCCAGCCCGAGGACACCCAGGTGCCCTTTCTAATCCCATCTTTCTGCACCCAGCCCATAACCCTGCAGCTTACAGCATTTTTGGTGCAGATCCAGGTACTTTTTAAAAGAGTTTAGAGTTTCTGCCTCTATCACCAACTTGGGCAGCAAATTCCAGACACCCACTACCCTCTGCATAAAAAAGTTTTTCCTCATGTCCCCCCTACACCTTCTGCCACTTATCTTGAATCTATGTCCTCTGGTTCTAGAATTCTCCACCAAGGGAAACAATTTTATCCTGTCCACTCTATCTATTCCCCTCATAATTTTGTACACCTCAATCAAGTCACCTCTCAACCTTCTTTGTTCTAAGGAAAATAACCCCAACCTATCCAATCTCTCCTCACAGCTGCACTTTTTTAACCCTAGCAACATTCTTGTAAACCTCCTCTGCACTCTCTCCAGAGCTATTACATCCTTCCTGTAATGTGGTGACCAGAACTGCACACAATACTCCAGTTGTGGCCTCACCAGTGTTTTATGCAATTCCAACATTATATCCTTAACTTATTCTATACCTCTGCCAATGAAGGAGAGCATTCCATATGCCTTCTTTACAACCTTGTCTACTTGAACTGCTGCCTTCAGGGACCTGTGTACTTGTACGCCAAGATCTCTCACTTCATCTACCCCTCTTAGTATACTCCCATTTATTTTGTAATCCCTGTAACTGTTTGACCTCCCTAAATGTATGACCTCACACTTCTCTATGTTAAAATCCATCTGCCGCGTTACCGCCCACTCCACCAACCCATCCTTGAGAGAGTACAGATTTACCACAATCATTCTGGAGAGCAGGCAATTTAGCTAGAAGTTTTGGTCTGGAGAGCTGGAGCTTTACCGTTGGTGTAACAGAGATTGAGGGAAGAAATGATAGATTATGACAGGTTCAGATGAGGTAGACAAAGAAAAACTCTTTGTATTCGCTGATGGTACAGGGACTACCATAGAAAAGTTACAGCACAGAAAGAGGATTTTCAGCCCATCTTGTCTGTGCTAAGGGCAGGTGGAATGTACTGTTTGAAGAAACTGCCCCAAATGCACTCTTTGAACTCATGTTCCAGGCTACCTTGCCAATTTGATTCACCTAATCTACGTTTAGATTAAAGTCACCCATGATTATAGCCATATCTTGTTTTACACGCCCATTTATTTCTTGCTGTTAACTATTCTTAGGGGCCTATGGGCTACTCCCACAAGTGACCTCTTACCTTTACTATTTGCTACTTCTACCCAAACTGATTCTACATTTTGCTCTTTCGAGCACTTACAAATGACATCATTAAGTAACAGATCTACCCCAACACCTTTTCCGAGCTTCCTCTTTTTTTTGAAATGCCAATATCCTTCAACATTTAGATTCCAGCCTTGGTCACCCTGCAACCATGTTTCTGTGATCACTATTCATGCATATTTATTTCTGTCTCTACTAACAATTCATGCTTTTTGTTATGAATGCTGCGCTCATTCAGATATAGAGCCTTTAAACTTTGTCTTTTTGCACTCTCATAGCCTTAATTGCTGGTGTAATCTTAAATTTGTCCTCTCTGTTCCTTCTTCACACACCCTGGTTATCATTATCCAAATCACTACTCTGCTCCATTACCTCGTTGTTTCCCTTTGATTTACTGCATCTTCTCTCGCATGATCCCTTCCCCCACTATTTAGTTTAAAGCCCTCTTTCCCACCCTAGTTATACAACTCACCAGAAAACTAGTCCCAGCATGGTTCAAGTGAAGCCTGTCCCAGTGGTGCACTGCTCCCAATCTCCCCAGTAATGATGACACTGCCTCATGAATTAAATCCCATTTCTCTCACAACAGTCTTTGAGTCACACATTCATCTCTCTAACCTCATTTACCGTACACCCATTTGCTCATGGGTCAGATAATAATCTAGAGAACCTTTGACGTTCTGCATTTTAATTCCTAAGCAGAACCTCTTTCTTCGTCCCATCTGTGTCACTGGTACCAAAGTGGACCATGACAACTGAATTCTCGCCCTCCCACTGCAAGTTCCTCTCCAGTCCCAAGCAGATGTCTCGAACCCTTGCACTGGGCAGGCAATACATGCGTCCGGACTAAAGCTCTCGGCTGCAGAGCGCTGTGTCTATCCCTCAAACTATACCGTCCCCTACTACACCGACATTCCTTGTAACACTCCACCGCTTGGATGGTTTCTTGTACCATAAAGTTTGCTCATCCAGCCTGCAGCCCCCACTCTTATCCAAACAGACTGAGACAACCTCAAACCGACTGGACAATTACAAAGGCCAAAGCTCCTCCAATTCTACCTTTTAGGTCCTCATGCCTGCCTCACTCACAGACACAACCTCCTGACCTCTGACCAATCAGAAGACCCTATGCTAAGGGGTGTGACTGCCTCCTGGTGTGAATGGAGTCAGTAGCTGGGAAATGGAGTTTGAATTGGGGACCGAAAACATTGACTTCAGTCTTCCCAATATTTAATTGAAGGAAAGAGTAAAGTAAATCTACAATGTCCCCATCAAAAATTCCCAGGACAGGTACAGCATGGATTAGATTTAGAGTAAATCTCTCTTTACACTATTCTAACAAACACACCCAGGGACGTACAGCACAGGTTGGGCATGGTAGCCCCCTCTGTTGAGATCAGTACAGTTGGAGAATAGGAATAAAGGTGTCAGAAAATGCTGGTGGGAGCAGTTTACAAACCCCCTAATGGTAGCTCTACCTTTGGACAGAGCTTGAACCAAGAAATAATTGGAGCTTGTAACAGAGGCTTGTGGGGAATTGGTAGCCCTTGATGTTTGGTGCAACATATATTGCCCATTGTCTGGAAGAATGACTGGAATAGGTGAAAGAGGTAGTTATAAAAACTGATTAGGAATATGGGTGGGATCTTACTGGATTTGCGTTTGTAATAGGTCAGTACATGTTCTTGCTGCTGATTTGCTCTTTTCAGAGCAAATTTTCTTTATTATATAACTGTAAAATCATCTTACTCAATGTTAAGAATAAGGAAGTCTAACTATAATTGCATAGGGCTTTGGTGAGGCATACTGGAATACTGTGCATAGTTTCGGTCTCCATAATTATGGTAGGATATACTTGCATTAGCAGTACAATAAAGGCTCACTACATTGGTGCCTGAGATCAGACAGTTGTCCTACGGGGCTGAGCAAATTGAGCTTTTATTCTCTAGAGTTTAGAAGATATGGCATGGAGCCTCATTGAAATATACAAAACCCTGAAGGGGCTTGTCAGGGTTCACACCTAGAGGGGAATCGACAACAGGAGGCACAGTCTCAGTATAAGCAGTTAATCATTTAAAACAAAAATGGGGAGAAACGTCTTCACTCAAAGGGTTGTGAATCTTTGGAATTCTCTATCCCAGTGAGTTGTGATGGGCAGATTTTATGATCTGTCAGGGAGTCAAGAGATATGGGGAGGGGATGGGAAAATGGAGTTGAGGCAGAAGATCAGCCAGGAGTGCGTTGACTGACTGAACATGCTCACCCATCCACATTCCAGCTCCTATTTATTCTCTTTTTGCCATGTGAAATAGCCTGTTTCTTGATAACGTCCTTACCTGGTGATGCTCCTGCTTTCCTGGATCCTGGACGTGGTTCCTCATCTGTGGCCGAGTCTGACTCACACACCAGCTGCATGGTGTCCAGGCTGCTTGCAGGGCCCATATCAGTGCATTTCCTTAGAGCAGAGTGCTTACTGTTTGGCCCAGTGTCACTGAGCTTTGCTATCTCCTTCACAGGGGGCCGACAGTTCCCCAAATGGTCGCAATCCTGCTTGTTCCTTGTCCTCCGGCTGCCCAATGTCGGAGATGTGGAATTGTGACTGTGAACAGATGATGAATGCTGGGATGTGGGGTGACCACTTGAGCTTAGTGCTGCTGCGATTTCACAGTCACCTCCTACCTCACCACCGATACCCTTTGACCCCTGCAGTGGCCTCTCGTGACCCAATGCAGTCCTCCTCTGGCTTGAATCGCTCTCGCTGCCTGGCTCCGACACACTGCTGCTCTCTGACGCCAAGCTCCGTGGATCCCGCTCCACCTTTACGGTCCCCTCCAGAGGGAGCCCAGTGGGTGCTCGGAGATAGTCCCCTCTCTCAGGAAGGTCCCCATGCCCAGTGGAGCTGCACTGAGCTCGCTCACAGTTTCTGGTCCTGCTCCTGGTCCTTGCCATGGCACCACGGTCTGGGATGGTCCGAGTACTTGCAAGCAGTAACCACGGGTAAGAGTGACCTGCAATACACTCCCAGACCGCCGTCAGAGACCCTCCTGAACGCTCCAACACAACAGACTTCAGGTCGGGAATGAAGCCACACTCCTGGCTGTGATCATGTGACCAGATCACAAGCTGCCGTAAGGCATCGCTCGAGGTACGAAGCACATTGAAATCCTCACCTGCATCACTGGGCCCTGAACAGAGAAAGGCAGTCGTTCACACACAAATAGATACACAAATATTAACGCATAGTCAGAGACAGCTAAAGACTTTATGTTATGTGGCAATTCCACCATGTTGAATAGACAGATTCAGAACAGATCTAGGAGCTCAAAAATGGGCACTACAGGTCATCAACAGCAGAATTATTCTACCACAATTTGTAATCTCATGGCCTGGCTTATCCCTCATTTTACCATTACCATCAAACCAGGGATCAACTCTGATTCAATAAGGCATGCAGATCAGGCCAGGAGCAGCATCATGCATACTTAAAAATCAGGTAAAACCTAAGCCTAGTGAAGCTACAACACAGAGCTAAATACATGCTAAATAATGGAAGCAGCAAGCGATGGACAGAGCTACAACTAAAGGATCAGGTCAAAACTCAACGGTCCTGCCAGATCTAGACCATAACCAACTGTAAGAGGAGACTCAACAAATATCCCATCCTCAATGATGGGGGAGCTCAGCACACCAGTGCAAAAGATATGGCTGATGCATTTGCAACAATCTTCAACTACATGTGCCAAATAGACAATCCTTCTCGGTCTCCTCCTAAGGTCCCCAGTATCACAGACTCCTGTCTTTAGCCTATTCAATTCATACAGCTCAAGAAACTGGATACTGCAAAGGCTATGGGACCTGACAACATTCCAGCGACAGTGCTGAAGGCTTGTGTTCTGTGTTCTTGAACTTAGATCATCTGTTCCAGTACAACTGCAACACTGGCATTGATCCGGCAATGTGGAAAATTGCCCATGTATTTCCTGTCCCTAAAAAAGCAGGACAAATCCAACCCAGCCAATTACACCTCGGCAGTCTACTCTCAATTATCAGTGAAATGATGGAAGGTGCCATCAACACCTTACGTGGCACTTACTCAGCAATAACATGCTCACTGATGCTCAGTTTGGGTTCCATCAGGGCCACTCGGCTCCTGATCCTGTTTACAAGCTTGGTCCAAACATGGACACCAGAGCTCAACTCAAGAGGTGGGAGTGACTGCCCATGACATCAAGGCACAATTTTAACAAGCATGGCCTCAAGCAGTCCTAACAAAATTGAAATAAAAGGTGTGATGCCCAGAACTACTCATAGTACTCCAGTTGTGGTCTAACCAAGGCTTTGTATAACTTAAGCAGAACTTTTACCCCTTTGCATTGTATTCCTCAGTCTCTTCCAACTCCACTATTTCTACCGTTTATAGCTTTTCCTCATTTAGAAAGTACATGGATACTTGAAAGTACTTGTTAGGTGGTGGTGGTGGCATAGTGGTCTTGTCACTGGATTGGTATTCCAGAGACGCAGGGTAATGCTCTGGGGACTAGGGTTCGAATCCCACCATGGCAGATGGTGAAATATGAATTCAATAAAAATATGGAATTAAAAGTCTGATGATGACCATGAAACCATTGCCAATAGATGTAAAGACCCATCTGCTTCACTAATGCCCTTTAGGGAAGGAAATCTGCCGTCCTGACCTGGTCTGGCACTCATGTGACTCCAGACCCCACAGCAACATGGTTGACTCTTAACTACCCTCTGAACAAGGACAATTAGGGATCGGCAATAAATTCTGGCCTGGCTAGCGACGCCCACATCCCATGGGCTACTTCCTACCAAAATATATCACTTCACACTTCCCTGCACCAAAGTTCATCTACCATCTTGGGAGTCTATGTCCATCTTCCACACAGTTCCAAGTTTGGTGCCATCTGCAAATTTTGAAATTCTGACCTGCGTATTCAAGTCTAGATCATTAATACAGATCAAGAGAAGCAGTGGTCCTTGCACCAATCCCAGGAGAACCCCAATGTATATCCACGTCCATTTCAAAAACAACCTTTCACCACTACTTGTCACTCAGCCATATTCATATCCAGGCTGCCAATGTCCTTTTTATCCCATGAGCTTAAATTTCGTTGCAAGCCTGTTATGTTCACACAGTGCAGAAGAGGCTCTTCAGCCCATCGAGTCTGCACCGACACGTGAGAAACACCTGACCTACCTACCTAATCGCATTTACCAGCACTTGGCCCATAGCCTTGAATGTTATGATGTGCCAAGTGCTCATCCAGGTACGTTTTAAAAGGATGTGAGGCAACCCACCTCCACCACCCTCCCAGGCAGCGCATTCCAGACCGTCATCACCTTCTGGGTAAAAAAGTTTTTCCTCACATCCCCCCTGAAACTCCTGCCCAAGGTGTTGCACTTCATCAAACACTTTTTGGTGTTAATTGTATATCAGTTGTGTTTAATGAAACGCAGATGGAGTACAACAATTGGGGGCTCACTTGAGCACATATAAAGAGACACTTATATGTGGGGAGGTTGAGTTAAGAAGCTGTAATATTTTAATCTGTAAATAACATAGGTGAAGATGAGCCCCAGTATCATTGTTCACCAACTGGGCTTTCTGGAGTGAAAGTCCTGCAAGTCCACGAGCACAGCATCAAACGCATTAGTCTCATCAATCCTCCATTAGTCAAACAACTCAATCCTATTAAACACAGGGTGTCCTGAACAAATCCATGATGACTTTCCTTAAATAAGTCACATTTGTCCAAGTAGCCGTAGTAACTATTCATTTTGTCCTGGATTATCATTTCGAGCAGCTTTCCCACCACCGAGAAAGCTTATATCCTTACTTGAGCACAAGGGAATCTCGAGAACATTGGGAGACCAGTTCGGGCATCTGAAATTATATCATCTATTTCTTTCAAAAGACTGAAATTTAAAAAGATGTGGCCCTGGGAATTTCTCATTCTTCAATGCCATTATTTGCTTCATGACCGTTATTTTGATTGCATTCATTTTGGTGAGATCCAATCACAAATTCAATCTTAACCTATTTGGGGCTTATGGCATGTTGCCCTCTTCTGCTGTAAATGTTGATATAAAGTCATTATTCAACACATCCACCCTTTCCTTATTTTCACTGATAATAATCACAGTTAGCAGTTCTTAACAGGCCAAATTGCTCTTGACATTCCTCTTTGTTCCAATACAATCCTAAAAAAAGTGTTTTGATTTTGGTATTTCTTGCTAACTGTCTCAACACCCTGTCATTCTTTGTTTGTATTGAAGAGCGGGGGGAGTGAGGAAGGGGGGGAAAGAGTGGTGGGGGGAGTGGAAGAGGGTGAGGGTGTGGGGGGAGGGAGAGAGGAGGAATGTAGGCAAGGGACTGAAAGAGACAGGAAACAAAAATAAAGTGTCTCCTCCCACAGGAAGCACCATTACCAACCTGAACCACTCTCAGGGGATTTGGAGGCATAACTGTAGGAACAAAACAAAAATACGCAATTAGCAGGATCAAAAAAACAGAAAAGGATGAATAAAAAGTCACATATTTCCTGTACAGAAAAATTGACAGATAATCAACACCAGTCTGAACTACTTCAAAATTCAAAAACATGACTAGAGTCCCACTATACAGTGCCACATCACTGTTTCAAGTCTCAACATACAGTGTGGTACATCACTGTCTCAAGTCTCAACATACAGCGTGTACATCACTATCTAATTCCTAATATATACTGCAGACAGTAGCGGGAGCTTTATTCTGTATCAAGCCCCATGCTGTACCTGCCCTGTGTGTGTTTGGGGGACAGTGCAGAGAAGCTTTATTCTGTATCTAACCTCATGCTGCAACTGTCCTGCGAGTGTTTCAATGGAAAGTGCAGAGAGAGATTTACTCTGTGCCTATTTTATTGTGCTTGATGGGATCAGGATGATCCAACATTGTCAATAATAGAAGCAAAAGTCTTGAGGAACAAAGATCGGAAAAATCAATAGGATCATTTTGATGATGTGAGCAGACCTTTGATCGCTGACAGTACCTGTCGAGGAGAAACTTAGCAAAGTCGGAATGTAAGTGAAATCCCAGCTGGTCTTTGACATTGCACCACTGCTCCAGGTGAGTGCCCAGGCGGATCCGTGACTTGCTCCTCCTGGCATCCAGTTCCTTTCGTTTCTGTCGCCTGACATCTTCGGATGCCCGGTGTCGCGACGGCTTCCGATCCTCCATCCTGCAGCAAAAGGAGACACAGTGGGATCAGGCCAACCCTCAGCCATTTACAATTCTCAGACCCATCCCTCTAATGCTGGAACTCTAATGCCTGTTCCACACAGGAGGCAAGTCAACCTGTGTGGAGGTGTCAGACCTCCCTGCTTACTCACCCACTGCTGAGACAATAAGCAACAGCTGCAGCTCAGCGTGGAACAAACTCACAACATTTCAGAAAGTGAAGTGTTCAAGGCCCATTCTAACAACCTCCATTGTGACTGACACCAACAATCCCAATGCAAGGGTGTAAAAGTTGTGATGAGCCATTAAATGGGAGAGAGAGTTTCTGAACATGAAGGAGGAAGGAAAAGGTCCCGTGACCCCCTTTTCAAGAAGGGCAGGGGCAACCAGACCAATCCTCAGCTCTTAATGGCATACGAAAACTGAATTTTTCATGCATTTTTCATGTCAATCATGAGCATCAAGGGCTCCAAGAACTCCTGCAAGCATCTATTATTCTGGCAACACAGAGACTCCAATCAAAACAAAAAGGATTTCAAATTCATAGGTAGGTAACATAGCCAATATCACCAATCCCTCCACTTCATCACTGTGTCTCTGATCACACAGTAAACTCCTAATCCCCTCCGGCACTGTGTCCCCTTGTAAAGCATTTTGTCACTTCTTAACAACTAAGAATATAAATACAGCTATCTGCTTCTGAACTCCAACTTCAAGTATGGAAGACAGAAGGTTCCTTTATTCCTTATTCTCCACCAGAGGGCAATGCATTCGGGACTTAGCACACCCTACTGGTAAGTTTTATATAACAATTCTTTCAAACTAAAATGTCCTTTTACAAAAAAATCATAAACATTAAACACAAACAACACATCTCTTCCCCCTTCAGCCAGGAACAAATTGGTCAGGTGGTTTGCAGATTCGCTTTTGTCTAGAAAGGACGGTTGGCTTAGGTATCTCAGTTTGTTTGCAAAGAAATGGAAGGTTCTGCTGTTCCACTTGCTCCTGTTCAGGTTCAACAGTTGCAGCTACATGTGCCCTAGGTTTGTCAGTTGAATCAGGTCAGATTTCACCAACTGGAGCAGCTGTTTCCCAGAAATCTTCCACTGTGACTGGAGATCCCTGGAAATTTGGTTCCTTGGATTTGGCTTCTCCAATCTGGTATGTCTCTTCCAGATGCCAACATCATAAGTCAGTGGTCCTCAACGTGTGATGATTCTTCCCAGGAGCCATTTTGGTGTTCCACAGAAATTTCAGACACAAACAGATTAAATCTCAAGCTGGTTTACATGTGTTTTGTGATCTTTTCTGATCAAGGTGCCTTGATCTTTCCTTTGAAATCCAGACACGGCAAATACATCCTGGCATGCAGTCATCTTCCAAACATCAGCTCAGCAGGGGATACGCCTGCTTTTGAATGTGGAGTGTTATGATACATTATCAAAAAGTTCTTCAGCTTCAACTTCCAAACTGTTTGCACCTTCCCCTTCAATATGTCCGTTTTGAATGTCTGGACAAAGTGTTCCGCTTCATCATTTGAGGATGGGTGGTAAGGCCAGATGAGAATCTGCTTGATCATACCGTTTGTCAGGAATGTTTGAAATTCACATGATGCGAACTGTGTATCATTGTCAGACACAATCTGCTTTGGTAATCCAAAAGTAGTGGACACATTCTGAAGAATATCAATGGTCTTTGTTGAAGTAGTTGACTTCATGGGAGTAACATGAGGCCACTTTGTGTGGGCATCCACCACAATCAGACACGTATGTCCCAGAAGCGCTCCAGCAAAGTTCATATGAAGTCTTAGCCATGGGTGGTCAGACCAAGCCCAAAGATGTAATGCGGCAGGTCCAGGAGAAGATTTCATTTCTTGGCATGGAAGGCAATCACTGACCAAGCCTTCGATGTCTTTATCCAGACGTAGCCACCATACATGTAAATGAGCTAATTCTTTCATTTTGACAATTCCCATGTGACTGAGGTGAAGTTCTTCCAACACTCGTGTTTGGAATTTTGGAGGAATAACAACTCTGATTCCCCTTAACAAACAACCGTGTTGCAGAGTCAGCTCGAATCTATGCATGTAGTAAGGTTAATGCTCAGTAGTCTCTTCTTGAGGTACACACCAACCTTTCTGTGTGTACAGGTAAACTTTTAAGAGCATAGCATCTCTCTGTGTTTTAAGTCAAATTTGATCCGCTTTAACAGGTAACATGTCTACCTGGTTCACATTGAAAGCAGCAACTTCACTTAGGTTACACCGCAACTCCACAAGTCTGGAAAGTGAATCCACATTTCCATGATTCTCAGTGGGAGCGAAATGTAATTTCGTACTGGTAAGCAGATAAGATCAGTGCCCACCTTCACAGGCGTGCAGTGGCAAGTATCGGGGTTTGTGACTTCGGGCTAAGCAACCAGGTGAAAGGCTTGTGTTCTGTAATTAACGTGAATTTACACCCATACAAATATTGGTGGAACTTCTTGACTCCATAGGCCAAGAGCTTCCTTCTCAATTTGGACATAATTTTGTTCTGCATTGGACAATGTATGTGAGGTGTATGCAATGGGCCTTTCCACTGCCATCAGGCAATGTGTCAGAGATGACAGCTCCAACACTGTATTCAGATGCATCACAAGCCAGGCTGACAGGTAACTTTCCATTGGAATGTGCCAAGACTTTAGCAGAAGTGAGCTCTTGCTCAAGTTCCTAGAAATTTTCCTAACAGACCAATCCCATTTTGCATTCTTCTTCAGCAGGTTATTGGTAGCCAAATTGGAAATGAACTTGCCATGGTAATTCACAAGTCCCAACAATGAATGAAGCTCCTTAACATTTTTGGGCTAAGGTGCATTTACCACTGCCTCCACCTTTCTGGGTGAGGTTGAGACACCAGTTTCGTCAATCACATGCCCCAGGTACTCCACTGAGGGCTCCAGGGGTGAGCATTTAGATTTCTTACAGCGGATGCCGTATTTTTCCAGTCTACGCAGGACCCTGCCTAGGTTCTCTAAATGAGTGGGGAGGCTTTTCCCAGTGATGAGCATGTCATCTTGGAAGCAGATTACAGCAGGCATGCACTACAGTATTTTGTCCATAGCCTGCTAGAATAAGATTGATGATGATGCAATTCCAAATGGTATTGGTATAGACCTCTGTGTGCTGATGGTTGTATACTTCTGGAATCTTCACTCAGGTGCATTTGCAAAAATGCCTGTGATAGGTCAAGCTTTGTGAATAATTCACCTCCATTCAGAGCAGCTAACAGGTCCTCAATTTTGAGTAGCGGGTACTGATGCACTTCCAGGAAAGGATTAATAGCAATTTTATAGTCACCACATATCCTGGTAGACCCGTTATTCTTCATTACTGGGACTATTGGAGCTGTCCATTCTGCATAATCAGCTTTCTCAATTATCTGAGAGTTTTCAAGGCATTTTAGTTCCTGCACGATTTTCTGTCACCTTATGTACGGAACTGAACATGAGAACCTTGGAGAAGCTTCGGCCTTCACAGCAAGTTTGGCTGCAATGTCTTCAATAATTCAAAGACCTTCTTTGAAGACATTAGCATACTTGCCTAACAAGGACTGCAACATAGGGTTGCAATGCACTTCATTTATCTTATTCCAGTCCAGCCAAATTTCTTTTAGCCAGTTCCTGCCCATAAGCAATGAAGAATTTCCTTTCACTATGATAAGTAGCAATCCTGCTATTTGATCTCCATATTTAGCCTGAACGGACAATTTTCCAAGTATATTCACAGGCACAGGTAGGTGCTAAGCTGGAGGAGGGTTTTCTCCAATGGGCATTTCTTGAAACTTTTCTCCCATGTCTTCCCTGAAGCAATAGAAACAGATGTTCCTGTGTCAACCTCCATTTTAACTATTTTAGCATGGAAGGCAATGCCAACTTTTAGTCCTTTATCCAATTTCAGAATTGCTCTTCTGCGATCTTGCTGTTAGTTTCACTTTCTGCCTCGTCTGGACTTTCATGACTTCTGTATTTTGCTTCCAAGTAATGCGTCTTTTTCAATTGCCTGTTCATTTTCAAGCGCGACTTGTCTGTGTGCTCATGATGCCCTTTTCTTGGAGGTATTGCTTTACTGTGATCAGCCTTTGATCTACATGCATGTGGTGCGTGTCCTTTTTTTCCCCACAGCAGCGACAATCAACGGATTTCCATTTACAGGCTTCTGCATTATGCCCTATTCCATTTCAGCGTTAACATGTTTGAAAGCGAGCATGCCCTGACTTCACTATTTTAACTTTGGCATTGTTAGAATGCGCTATCAAATCTCCAGCTCGTTTCTCTGCCATTTCTATGCTTTGCGCAATCTAAAACACTTTCTTCAGTGTCAACTCTTGGCCCCGCTAACAATCTACACCGAATTCTTTAATTTCTTAGTCCACTAACCAAGCGATCACGCAACACTCCTTCCAGGTAACCTTTAAAGTCGCAATGTTCCACTAATTTTCTCAACCTAGCCAGGAACTGGGAAACCGACTCACTTTCATACTGTTCTCTTCAGTGAAACTTGAATCTCGGCAATAATTGCTGGACTGGGATCGAAGTGCTTTTTCAAAATGTCCACAAGCTCTTCAAAGCTTTTATCTGCTGGTTTGTTAGGAGATTTCATTACAATGACTTTAAGAAACACTGAGGCCTACTTTTCCTCTTCAATCTCATACGCAGTGCAAAACTGTTCCATTTGCTCGACATAAACTACAAAGTCCATAGTAGTTGGATCAAAAGCCTCTCATGACTCTAATAAACATGATCCCATCCTCATTGCCATTTGAAGTGTTTTGCCACTTATTAACAATTAAGAATACACACATTGCTAGCACTTCTGAACTCCAACTTCAAGCATGAAAAACAGAAGATTCCATTATTCCTTATTCTCAACCGAAGGGCAACATATCCGGGACTTTGTACACCCTACCGGCAGGTTCTATATAACAATTCCTTTTAATTAAAATGTCCTTTTACAAAATAGGATAAACATTAAACACACACATCACAGCTGATTTACAGGTTAACTCCAAATCCGCTCCATCACTGTCCCCCTGAACACAGGGTAAACTCCCAATCCCCTCTGTCTCTGATCACAGGGTAAACTCCCAATCCCCTCCGTCACTGCGTCTCTATCACAGGGTAAACTCCCAGTCCCCCTCATCACTGTGTCCCTAATCAGAGGGTGAACTCCCAATCCCCTCCATCACTGCGTCCCTGATCACAGGGTTAAGTCCTAATCCGTTCCGTCACTGTCTGTCTGATCAGAGAGTAAACTCCCAAATCCCTCTGTTATTGTCTCTCTCTCAGCACAGGGAAAACTCCCAATCCACTCCATCACTGTGCCTCTGATCACATTGTAAACACTCAATCCCCTCCATTGCTGTGTCGGTGATCACAGGGCAAACTCCCAATCCCCTCTATCACTGTCTCTCTGATCACAGGGTGAACTCCGAATCCCCTCTGTCACTATGCCCCTGGCCACAGAGTAAACTCCCAATCCCCTCCATCACTGTGTCTCTCATCACAGGATAATCTACCAATCCCCTGCGTCACTGCACCCCTGATCAATGAGTCAACTCCCAATCCCATTCGTAACTGTGTCTCTGATCACAAGATAAACTCCCAATCTCCTCCATCAATGTCTCTCTCATCACAGGTAAACTTCCAAACCCCTCTGTCACGGCACCTCTAATCACAGGGTAAACACCCAATTCTCTGAGATCACAGGGTAAACTCCAAACCCTTCCATTACTGCATCCCCGATCACAAGGTAAACAGACAATCCTTTCCATCTCTGTCCCTAATCACAGGATAAACTCGCAATCCCATCCGTCACTGTGCCCCTGATCACAGGATAAACACCCAATCCGCTCCGTCAATGTCTGTCACATCAGAGGGTAAACTCCCAATCCCCTCTCTCTGATCACTGTCTCTCTGATCACGGTGTCTCCCATGACAGGATAAATTCCAATCCCCTCCTTCACTGTGTACCTGATCACATGGTAAACTCCCAATCCTCTCTGTCACTGTCTCTCTGATCACAGGGCAAACTCCGAATCCCATCAACCACTGTGTCCCAAATCCAAGGGCAAACTCCCAATCCCCTCCGTCACTGTGTGTCTGATCACAGAATAAACTCTCAATCTGCTCCATCAGTGTGTCCCTCACCACATGGTTAAATCCCAATCTGCTCCATCACTGTCTCTCTGATCAGAGGGCAAACTCCCAATCCCCTCCATCATTCTGTCCCTGATGAAAAGTTAAACTCCCAACCCCTTCAGTCCATTTGACTCTGATCATAGGGTCAACTCCCAATCCGCTCCGTCAGTGTCTCTGATCACAGGAAAAACTCCTAATCCCCTCCTTCACTGTCTCTCTGAACCGAGGGTAAACTCCCAATCCCCTCCATCACTGTTTCTCTCATCACTGGGTGAATTCCCAATCGCCTCTGTCATTGTGTCTGGGATCACAGGGTGAACTCCCACTCCCCACTGTCATTGTGTCTCTGACGCAGGATAAACAGCCAATCCCTTCCCTCCCTATCTCCCAATTCCTCATCTCTCATGACAGGGTAAATTCCCAATCCCCTCCATCACTATGTCCCTATCAGAGGATAAACTCCCAATCCTCTCTGTCACTGTGTCCACGATCACACGGCAAACTCCGCTGGGTCACTGCATCCCTGATCAAAGGGTAAGCACACAATCCTCACCATCAATGTGTCACAGGGTAAACTTCCAATCCCCTCCGTTAGTGTGTCCCTCATCACAGGGTTAAGTCCCAATCCTCCCTGAACAGAAGAGAAACTCCCAATCTGCTCCATTACTGTCAGTGTGTTCCTCATCTCAGGGTAAATCACAGTCCCCTCCATCACAGTGTCCCTGATGAAAAGGTAAACTCCCAATCCCTTACGTCCCTGTAACTCTGATCATTGGGTCAACTTCCAATCCGCTCTGTCACTGTCTCTCTGATCAAAGGGAAAATTCTCAATCCCCTCCGTCAGCGTCTCTCTGATCTGAGGATGAACTCCCAATCCCCTCCGTCACTGTCTCTCCGATCCGAGGGTAAACTCCCAATCGACTCCGTCACTCTGGCCATGATTACAGGGTAAACTCCAAATCCCCTCCTTCACTGCATCCCAGACCACAGGGTAAACTCCCAATTCCCTCCATCATTGTGTTCTGTGATCATAGGGTAAACTCCCAATCCCCACCGTCACTGTGTCTCTGACATAGAGTAAAGAGCCAATCCCTTCCCTCCCTGTCTCTGATCACAGGGTAAACCCCCAATCCCCTTCATCACTGTCTGTCTGATCTTAATCTCCTCTGTCACTGCATCCCTGATAACAGGGTAAACACACGATCCCATCAATCACCATGTCCCAAATCCAAGGATAAACTTCCAATCCACTCCATCACTGTCTCTCTGATCAGAGGGTAAGCTCCCAATCCCCTCCTTTACTGTCAGTCTGATCACAGGGTAAACTCCCAATCCCCTCTGTCACTGTGTCCATGATAACAGGGCAAATAACCAATCCCATCAATCACAGTGCCCCTAATCCGAGGGCAATCTCCCAATCCCCTCCATCACTGTGTTCCTGGTCAGAGGATAAAATCCCAACCCGCTCCATCACTGTCTCTCTGGTCAGAGGGTAAGCTCCCAATCCCCTCCTTTACTGTCAGTCTGATCACAGGGTAAACTCCCAACCCCTTCCATCACTGTGACTCTGATCATAGGGCCAACTCCCAACCTGCTCCATCACTGTGTCTCTGATCACAGGGTAAACTCCCAACCCCTTCCATCACTGTGACTCTGATCATAGGGCCAACTCCCAACCTGCTCCATCACTGTGTCTCTGATCACAGGGAAAACTACCAATCCCCTCTGTCACTGTCTCTCTGATCCAAGGACAAACTCTCAATTGGCTCCATCACTCTGTCCTGATCACAGGGCTAAGTCCCAATCCCCTCCGTCACTGTATCACTCATGACAGGGGAAACTCCCAATCCCCTCCATCACTGTGTCCTTAATCAGAGGGTAAACTCCCAATCCCTTCCATCACTGTGTCTCTCATCACAGAGTAAATTCCCAATTTCCTCCATCAGTGTTTCTCTGATCTGAGGGTAAAGTCCCAATCCCCTCCATCAGTGTTTCTCTGAACACAGGGTAAACTCCTAAATCCTTGCATCACTTTGTCTCTGATCACACGGTAAGCACCCAATCCCCTCCGTCATCGTGTCCCGAATCAAAAGGTAAACTCCGAATCTACGCCGACATAGTGTGTCTGATCACAGGATAAACTCCCAATACCCTCCATCACTGTGTCTCACATCACAGGGTAAACTCCCAATCCCCACTATCTCTGTGCTTCTGATCACTGGGAAAACTCAATCTCCCCTCTGTCACCGTGTCTCCACTCACAAGGAAAACTCCAAATCCCTTCCGTCACTGTGTCCCCTGATCACAGGGTGAACTCCCAATTCCCTCAGGCACTGTGCCTCTGATCACAGAGTAAACTCCCAATCCTCTCCGTCATTGTATCCTTAATCAGAGGGTAAGCTCGAAATCTCCTCCCTCACTGTCTCTCTGATCAGAGGGTAAACTCCCAATCCCCTCTGTCACCGTGTCTCTGATCACTGGGTCAACTCAATCTCCCCTCCAGCACTGTGTCTCCAATCACAGGTTAAACCCCTAATCCCCTCCGTCACCATTTCTGATCACACGGTGAACTCCCAATTCCCTCCATTACTGTGAACCCTGATGACAGAGTAAATTCCCAATCCCCTCTGTCAATGTGCCTCCGATCACAGGGTAAACTGCCAATCCTCTCCGTCCCTGTGTCTCTGACCACAAGGTATACCACCAATCCCCTCCATCACTGTCCTCCTGATCACAGGGTAAAATCCCAATCCCTTCCTTCAGTGTCCCTGATCAAAGAATAAACTCCCAATATCCTGCGTCACTGTGTTCTGCATCAGATAGGAAGCATCACTGTGTCTCTGATTACAAGCTAAACTCCCAAACCCATCCGTCACTGTAACCCCTGATCACAGGGTAAACTCCTAATCCCCTCTATCACTGTGTCTGTGATCACATGGTGCACTCCCAATCCCCTCCATCACTACGCCTCCGATCACAGGACAAACTCCCAAGCCGCTCCACCACTGTGTCCCTGATCTCAAGGTAAACCCCAATTCCCCCCTTCACTGAGCCCCTGATCAGATGTAAACACCTCGTTTTACCTGGTAACCGTCCCATTCCTCTCCTAACTTTGTTACCCAAAGGAGCAAGAGTGTCACAACGTGATGTTTGGGATGGTGTGGGGCTCTCATGTGAAGGCAAGATAGATGTATGAGCTTGCCCTTCCATTATCAGAGCAACCAATCAGTAAGCAGAGGTAGTAACTCATTACAAGAACCCATGAAACGAGCTGGGAGGTTTAGTCCTTTTAGCCTGCTCCTTCATTCAAAATATCATGCCTGATTTTCACTTTCCTGCACTATCCCCAGATGCCTTCATTTAGTTACTACCCAAAATATCTATCAGTTTCATTTTTTAATACATTTTAATGAGTGAGCATCCACAGGTCTCTGAGGCAGATAATTACAAAGATTCACAATCTATGAGTGAAGAAATTTCTCCTCAATTCATTGTCAAATAGCCAACACTTCACTCTGAAGCTTTGACTCTTTGTTCTAGATTTACCAGCCAAGAGAAACATATTCTCACTGGCCAAGCACATTCAGGCTTTTCTCATTTCCATTAGTTCACCTTGCATTCTTCTATATTCTAGGGAATATTGTGATCTATTAAACTCTTCCTCATAAGGGCACCTCTTCATTCTCAGAGCTCATCTATTGAGCCTTTGTTGCCCTCCCTCCAAGGCAAGTGTCCTTCCTTAGGGAAGGAGACAAAACTATGCAAGATCTCCATCATCAATGATGGAGAAGCCCATCACATCAGTGCAAAAGATAAGGCTGAAGCATTCACAACAATCTTCAGCCAGGAGTGTGATGGAATACTCCCCACTTGCCTGATGAGTGTAGCTTCCACTCAAGAAGCTTGACACTGTCCAGTTAATTGGCACCACCACAAACATTCACTCCCTCCACCACCAATACACAGTAGCAGCAGTGTGTGCCATCTTCAAGATGCACTGCAGAAATTCACCAAGGCTCCTTCAACAAATCCACAACCACTGCCATCTCGAAGGACAAGGCCAGCAAATAGATGAGAACACCACCGCTTGTAAGTTCCCCTCCAAGCCACTCATTATCCTGACTTGAAAATATATCACCGTCCATTCACTGTCACTGGGTCAAAATCCTGGAAAACCATTCCTAACTGCACCGTGGGTGTACCCTACACCACATGAACTGCAGCACTTCCAGAAGGCAGCTCACCACCACCTTCTCAAGGGCACCCAGAGGTGGGCAATAAATGCTGGCCCAGCCAGCGAAACCCACGTCCCGTGAATGAATTTTTTAAAAGTTTGGTTTCCCCAATGCCCTATATAATTGTAGGAAGATGTCTTCACTGGCATGCTCCAATCCCTCTGAAGCAAATGCTAATATACCATTTGCATTCCTAATTGCTTGTTTTACCTTCATGTTCACTTCTCAGACTTGTGTACTCGTGTACAGACTCAAAAACATTCCTTCTGGTATTTTATCCTACCCAAGTGGATACCTTCACCACATTGGATTTCAGAGCCTCTTTGTATCTTCCTCACACCTTTCTTTCCTACTTAACTTTGTATTGTCAACAAACTTCATCTCCATCATGAATATGATCCCCATCATGCAAATATGAGGCCTAAGTACTGAGGCTTGCAGTACCTGGTTAGTGACAGCATACAGGTCTGAAAAAGTTGTGTTTATTCCTACTCTCTGTCCCTGAATCGATCTCTAATCAAAGTTTAACTTATCAGCCCCTCCCCCAATCCCATGAGGACGAATGTACTAACATAATGTGTGGCATCCTTATTGAATGATTTAGACAAATCTAAATACACTACTTTGACTGTTCATTCATCAAAACCCTCTTGCAAATTTGTCACAGTATCTGTAACAGGTCTATTCACCAACCAACTGGTTAATCTGTGGGAACATAGGAACAGGGGAAGGTCATTTAGCCCTTTGAGCCTGCTCCACCATTCAATTAGATCATGGCTGATCATCTACTTCAACACCACTTTCCTGCACTATCTCCACATCCCTTGATGTCTTAAGTCTCCAGAAATCTATTGATTTCTGTCTTGTACATGCTCAATGACTGAGACTACACAGCCCTCTGGGGTAGAGAATTCCAAAGATTCGCCATCCTCTTAGTGAATAAATTCCTCCTCCGCTCAGTCTAATCCTAAGATTACGTCCTCTGGTTTCCGACTAATCAACCAGGGGAATCGATATCTACCCTGTCACGTCCTGTAAGAATTTTCTAAGTTTCAATTAATTCACCCTTCATTCTTCAAAACAATAGGGTATACAGGTCCAGTTTTCAATTTTTCCTCATAAAACAATGTCTGCCATCCCAGGAATTAGTCTGATGAACCTCCATCGCACTCCGTCTATATCCTGCCTTAGATAAGCAGACCAAAACTGTGCACAAGGCTCCAGGTGAGGTCTCACCAAGGTTCTATGTAACTGCAGCAAGACATCTTTACTCTCGTACTCATATCCCTTCACAAATGTAGGCCAACATACCATTTGCCTTCCTAATTGCTTGCAGCACCTAGCTTATAGTGGCTCATGAACAAGGGCATCAAGTCCCTTTGGGCACCAATACTTCCCAACCTCTCGCCATTTAAGAAATATTCTGCCTGTTTTTTTCCACCAAAGTGAATAACTTCACACTTATTGACATTATACTCCATCTGCCATGTTCTAGCCCATTCACTTAGCCTGCCCAAGTCGTCGTGAAGCCTCCTTGCATCCTCCTCACAATTTACATTGCCACCCAGTTGGGTGTCATCAGCAAAACATGGAAATATTATAATTGGTCCCCACATCCAAATCAAACCACTCCATTCTCCGCCTCTGCCCCGTGCCCCCCTCCCGTACCAGCACCACCCCCACCACCCCTGGTTAACCTGGGAACCACTCCGTTCTGCATCAAACACCACCCCTCCAAAAACACCATCCAGGTAATTTGGTGCATCCTTTCATCAATATCTCTGGTTAACCTGGTAACCACTCCAAACGCAACCACCCCCCTGGTTAACCCGATAACCACTCCAAGCCCCACCACCCCCCGGTTAACCCGGTAACCACTCCAAGCCCCACCAACCCCTGGATAACCAGGTAACCACTCCATTCTGCACCCCCACCACCACCATCTGATTCTAGTTAATCAGGTAACCACTTCATTCTTTCCTCCCCCGCCCCCGGTTACCTGGTAACGGCTCGGGCCTACGCCTGATTCCAGAAGCTCGGGCCGGCCGAGACCCGGCCACTCGTCACCCGCTCCTGCAGCGTCCTGCGTCATCGCGCTTGCAGCAACGTCACTGTCAGTGACTGTTCCAGCAAGGGCGCTATCTTTGTGCGGGGCACATCACGTACAGGGGAAAAGGCTGAGAGGGGAATGGGGTGTTAGAGAAAATGGAAAGGGAGACAGAGTGAAAGTAGGAATGCAGGAGAGAGAGAGAGAAAGTAGGAAGGACAGAGAAAGTGGGAATGGGGAGAGAGAAAGAAAGTGGGAATGGGGCGAGGGCGATAGAAACTGGGAAAGGGGCTGAGAAAAAGCGGAAATGCGGAAAGAGAGATGAAGTCGGAATGGAGAAAGAGCGAATGCAGGAACGGGGAGAAACAAAGTGGGAATGAGAGAGAAGTATGAACGGGGAGAGAGAAGGTGGAGGAAAAGTGAAAATAGGAATGGGAAGAGAGGGTGGAAGTGGGACTATTGTTGGATCTGATTATTCAGGGGTCCTGCTTCTGACAATTCAGAAGGATGGGAAGAAAAGCAGGTAGGATGGCTCTTTTCATAAAGGGTGAGATTAGTACAATGTGAGAAATGATCTTGGTCCAGAGGAATAAGATGCAGAATCAGATTGGGTAGAGATAAGAATAGCAAAGGAAAGAAGTCACTGGCTGGAGTGATTTTAAGGACCTCTAACAGTAGCAACACTGTAGGACAGAGAATCAAGAAATACTAGAAATGTGTAAGAAAGGTACTGCAATTATCGTGGAAGATTTTAATCTTCCTATAAATTGTACAAATCAAATTGGCAAACATAGGCTGGAGGGTGAGTTCATAGAGTATATTCAGTACAGTTTCTTAGAACAATATGTTATGGAATCAACCTGGCAAAAGGCTCTTTTGGACCTGGTAATGTGAACTGAGACCGTGTCATAGTAATGCCCCATGCCTATAAAGCTTATTAGGATGACATTGCTGGAAAAATGAACACACTGTTGAAGCTTTTTGTATTGCAATCATCAAGACAGATGCAGGAATATCACATTTCAATGGGAGTCAGCATTTGCACTGCATGAGTAAAGGGTGCTAATTGGTTTGCAAGTTGACTCTGATTGATTGAGGCGTTGCCACAGAGAATGCACCAAGGAGCTATTATCCCCCATGTTTTTGTTTAGTTCAATAAAGATGCAATACCTGGACATGTTTTATTTTGCTTGTAGAGGAGAAGTCCCTGTGTGTGAATATGTGTAGCTTCTAGCATGCATATTGGAGCCACAATGCAAGCCCAGCAAATAATCTTAAATTGGTTGTTAGTGTAATTTTTAGCACACTCTGGATTGTTCAACATGTGTTCTCCAATCATTGCCAGCACATTGTCAGGTAAGTAGGCTATCTGTCTCAATGACTGGCAGATAATATTGAACAGCACATCCCTTCAGCGGATTGCAACAGGCAAAGTGCTAATCATACTCAACCTGCATGTACTTGCAAAACTAAGAACATAATGTTTAATGTGAGATTTGATTGGACAGCACATACTGAACAATCTCGAGTGTGCTAAGAAAATATGCTAACAACCAATTTAAAATTTTCAGTTGGGCTTGCAAGGTGGCTCACTTATGCTTGCTAAGAACTATATATATTCATACACAGAGAACTGTCCTCTATAAGCATTCTTCATTTCAATGTTTAAACCAATCAGAGTTGACTTGCAAACATTAGCAGCCTCTGCTGGTATGGTTTAAATTCTGACTTCCTTTGAAATTTGACATTCTTGCTGCTGTCATAATGTGAGCAAGATGAAAAGTATGTCTTTTTTTCCAACAATACTCAAGTTCTGAACTACTAAGTGACTATTAGGAACATCTTTACCTAAAATAAACAAACAGCATGGAATGGAATATTTGCCTTAACAAAATGAATCCAGGAGAGTCAGAAATCTTCCTTTTATAGTTTCTATATAGACAAGGATGAACTCATGTCTGAGCATGCCTTTGTAAAGTTATTAAAATGTAAATGTCCTTGTGGAGGACCTTCCATTGAAAAGACTTAGGATGCACCAAGAATACTTGGAGAATTTACTGTACTATTTCCTGGATATTTCCAGAAACCCAAATATAATGGTCACCCTAGACTCGATGTCTGCAAACTTGAAATGTAACAAAGTGGAGTGTGAAAGAACCACTTTATCACAAGTAGGTGTGAGTGGTATCATTCATTCCACTTTGTGTGACAATAATTTATGATACTGAAACATTTGTATGGACAATGGAATACATCGATATTGTTGTCACTGAAACTGGCTGGAGATAGCTAATATTTTATTAACCCACAAAGGCAGCCCAGCATGTCAGTCTGAGATACAAAAACCAGAGGGGAGCCATTGCTCGCCCAGCACAAGAATGGTCCCTATCTCAAAAGTCAGCTTTGATGGAGAGTTGAGACTTAATCATTTTACCTGAAAGAGTACAGTTTTTCACTACAGGGGCTCGACCAACTTTGACGAGAAATTCAGAAGCTTGCTGTTGTTTGGGGTGAGCCAGTGTGAATTCATCACCAGAAACCTCCAACATTCATTTTCCTTCAGTGCATCAAGACAGAATACTTCATTTCTGCAAGTTTCATCTACCACCTCAAGGACTGATTTGAAGTGACCATTTTTCTCCTCTTTAAGATTACTAAGTACATGCTATGTGTTTAGAAATCTTTTTCCTTGTTTGTTTATGTGGTGTCAATGAGGAGTGGGTGCTTGTTGTGCTTACATTTCAGCTGTTGGGAGGAATAAAGATTTAGCCTTTCTTTCCACTCAAACTTCCAAGAAATCTTGTTTTGTGTTTGTTATGTAAAGTCACAGCACTCAAAACAGTCCTTCTCAAAAATAAATCTTGTTGTGGTCAACTGAGAGGTGAGCAAAAGGGAAATTATCCCACATATCTCCCCGTCCGTAACAACAGAATCAATTAATGACCTCATTGTAAAGGAGTGATCATCCCATGATCAAATTTCACACTCAGTTTGAAGGTATGAAGTGTGGGTCTTAAACTAGAGTCTTAAACTTAAAAAAGACAATTACAATGGTATGAAGACAGAGTTGGCTAAAGGGGAATGGGAAAATAAGTGAATGGTAAGCATTCAAGGAGTTAGTTCAATACTCCCACAAATATATATTCCATTGAGGAAGAAAGATGCTAGCTGAAGGGTTAACCATCACTGGCTAACTAAGAAAGTTAAGGATAGTATCAAATTCAAAGAAAGGATGGACAATGCTTCAAAGATTAGTGGCAGGCCAGAAGATTTGGAAAATTCTGGAAACCAGCAAAAGATGACTAAAAAAAAGGATGGAGAAATTAGAGTATGAGGGAAAACTAGCTAGATATTTAAAAACAGACAGTAAAAGTTTCTATGAGTATAAAAAAGGAAAAGTAGCTACAATTAGCCTTGCGGGTGAGACTAGGAACTAATAATGGAAAACAAGGAAATGTTGGAGACTTCAAACAAGTATTTGTATCTTCTTCACAGTGGAAGACACAGAAAGCATTCCAAGAGTAGTAGACAATCAAGACCCAAAAGTGGGGGGGGGGGGGGGGGGGGGGGGGGATGGTGGAATTAAACCCATCACAATAACTAGAGAAAAGGTATGAGAGAAAACTAATGGGACTAAAGGATGACAAGTCCCCTAGGCTTGAGGCCCGCATCCTAGGGTCTTAAAGGAAGTGGCTACAATGATCGTGGACCCATTGATTTGAAACTCAGAGAAGTCCTGAGAATCTGGAAAGGTCCCAGCAGATAGGAATATTGCAAATCTAACATGACTATTCGAGATAGGAGGGAGACAGAAAGCTGGGAACTGTAGGCCAGTTAGTCTAACATCTGTCACAGGGAAAATGCTAGAATCCATTACTGAAGCAGCAGCAGGACAT
This sequence comes from Isurus oxyrinchus, assembly GCA_026770705.1. Lineage (NCBI taxonomy): Eukaryota > Metazoa > Chordata > Chondrichthyes > Lamniformes > Lamnidae > Isurus > Isurus oxyrinchus. Next base: position 4,092,673 of record JANJGN010000035.1, on the reverse strand, counting down.
TGAGAAAATCATAATAGAATCAGGCAGAGTCAACGTGGTTTTGTGAAAGCTAAGTTGTGTTTGACAAATTTATTAGGGTTATTTGAGGAAGTAACATGCAGGGTGAATAAAGGGGAAACCAGTAGAAGCGGTGCATTTGGATTTCCAAAAGGCAATCAATAAGGTGCCACTTAAAAGGCACAAGATAAGAAGAGGTCATTGTGTTGGGGTTGACATCTTAGCATGGTTAACTAACAGGAAACAGAGAATCAGGATAAATGGGTCATTTTCAGATTGGCAAACTGTAGTGAATGGAGTGTCACAGGGATCAGTGCTGTGGCCTCAACTATTTACAATTTATATCAATGAATATGATGAAGGGACAGACTGTATTGTAGCCAAGTTTGCTGATGGCACAAAGAAAGGCAAGAAAGCAAGTTGCGAGGACGCTATAAAGAGTCTGCAAAAGGAAATGGAGAGGTTAAGTTAGGGAGAAAAAGATTTGCAGATGGATTATAAAGTGGGAAAATGATGTTGTCCACCTGGCAGGAAGAATAGAAAAACAAAACATTTTTAATAGGGACAGAGACCTCAGAATGCTATAGCACAGAGGGATTTGTGTATCCTTATGTCATAAAGCTGTTAATGTAATATAATTATTGGAAAATATTTTTCTTTTAAAATAGAGGTTTAGTCTGTGGGTGTGTCTTAATTGGTTTAAAGCCAACAAGCCTGGGTGCTTTGATGTATAGTAGTTTTGATATGTCAGAGAGATCATGTGCATTTGCATTTTTTTGACTAGAGCATTCAAGAAGTCGGGTGAAAACTGACATCTACCTAGCAGATACAAATCTTTATGTTACTAATAAAATTGGAACTATGAAAGAGGCTAGTGATACAATGAGAATTTACATTCAACGGTAGGTATAACTTCAGCAGTTTTCTGGTGTACAGAGCAGAGGTAATGTGAGAGCAAAAGGCAGCTGTAAGCCTCCAACTGTCTCCACAGGAACAAAAGTGAAAAGAACCTCATTTTGAATTTGTAAGGTGAAAATGCTTTGCCTGGTGTCTGGTTAAGTTGATGGGTTACTGTTGCCTTAATGGAGATTAGTTTGGGAATTTGTTCTAAGTTATGATAGTAGTAATTTATAGCCATATGTATATTTTTAACCTGTATAAATTAATAAAGTGTTTGATTTAGTTTAATGTAAAACCTGGAGAACTGGTGGTCTGTCTCCTGAATTTAGAGTTGCATCTCAAACATGACACTTAAAATGATAGGTTATGACAGTTGTTTAAAGTTTCCATCAAGGATTTTTAAATAACTCAGCCGTACCAACTGCTCAGTTGGGAGCTCTTGGCAGGATAAATTATATTTCTAATTCCTTGATTGGTTTGGAATTGGTGAATCTTAAGCGTACGAGTTTGAGAGGCTCTTTGAATTCAGGAGTTGGTGAAGTATGTCGGAAGTGGTGAGACTGCAAGATGGCTTTGGCAATTGTGATGACTTTCTGGGAGCAGAAGAGATAACTCTGATAGGGCTGGAGAAAATTACCAAAGCTATGATAACAAGGTTGGCAGATAAATTACATTTGGAGTTACCTGTAGGGGCTAGGAAATCAGGTATAGTTGAAAGTATAGCACAGCATCGACAGTTGGAAGTGAAAGCTAACACTAGTGTGTCACAGCTGGAGTTGGTGAGAATTCAATTGCAAATGAAGATGCTTGAATAAGAAGTAAGGGAATTAGAAATTGTGATGATGGAGAAGGAGGAAAGAAAAAGAAAGAGAGAGAGAGAATTCCAACTGAAAATGTTGGTGGTTCGAAAAGAGATGACAGTGGGTGAAGAACAATTTATCTCTAGAGTAGAACCCAGTGGGGATATGTTCAAATTTGTACAAGTTCTTCCAAAGATTGAGGAAAAAGATACTGAAGCATTCTTTATTCCATTTGAGAAGCTTGCTAAACAGATGAAACGGCCACAGGAAAACTGGACATTATTATCACCATCTAAGTTTTTAGGTAGGGCACTTGAGGTATTTGCTTCACTATCAGAAGAAATATTGGTGTTATGATGTGGTGAGAAAAGCTATTTTGAGTGCATATGAGTTGGTTCCCGAAGCACACAGGCAGAAATTTAGGAATAAGAGAAAATAGCCTGGGCAAACTTATATTGAGTTTGAAAGAGTAAAACAAAGCAATTTTGACCAGTGGATACAGGTGTTAAAAATAGAGGCAACCTATGCAGCTCTAAGGGAAGTCATTCTTTTGGAAGAATTTAAATATTGAATCCCTTCAGTAGTGAGAACTCATGTGGATGAACAGAGACAGTTGTAAGACAAGCAGAGATGTTTATGAATTAGTTCATAGAGCTAAACCTTTTTTCCATCACCCTTTCAAATTGGTAAAGGATTAAAAAAGTGGGAATGTGAAAGGAAGGTAGGTAGGAAGGCAGGGAAGAGAAGGAGCAGCTGTAAGTCCCCAGGAAGTTTTTTTTTTCTCAGAATAAAAAGGAAGGGGCTGCAGGTAGAAATTACATTTGAAAATTGAGGTGTGTTCAGTGTAATAAAGTGGGGCACAGGAAGTTAGTGTGTTGGAGATTGCAGGGAAAATCTGTAGGAATTAGTGGGGTACAGAAAAGCTCTGGAAGTAGAAGTACTGTGGGTTCTGAGGTTGAGGCACAGGAGAAACCAGTGGCTTGTGTACAGGTGAAACAGGGAGAATCAGTGAAAGGTAAAGAAGTAGTCATTTGTTCACAGTTTAAGAGAATTCTGAGAAGCAGAATGCAGAAATGTTTAAAGATTTTGTATGTGGAGGGAAAGTCATTCCATGTGTACAGGGTGGAGTAGGTAAAAATGTTAAAATATTAAGAGACACAGGGGCTAGTCAATCCTTAATGTTGTGGGATAATGATAATATTTGTTCAAAGGGAGCATTGCAGGAGAAGGTAATAATTAATGGGGTTTGTGGAGATGCTAAATCATTGTGGAAGGTAAATTTAAAGAGGAAATGGAAGTCAGGTGAAGTTATCATTGGAGTGGTGGAAAAATTGCCCACTGCAGGGGTTCAATTTATTCTAGATAATGATATAGCTGGATTGCAAGTGTGGGTGATGCCTATGGTAGTTGAGCAGCCTGTAGAAGTGTTTTCAATAGAGATGTTACAGGAGGAACATTTTGGATTGTTTCCTGATTGTATTATAATGAGATCAAAGGCCCGTAGGAAAGAACAAGATAAAAAAGATAAGCAGGCAGTTCAAAGGCAAGAAGAAGGTGTTGAAATACATTTAGCTGTCACTGTATTTGATAATATTGTTCAGGAGGAAGGGATGCAGGACAGTTCAGTTGAAATGTTTAACTCAAAGAGGTTAGTGGAGTTACTGAAAAATGATTTGCAATTAAAACAGTTATCTCAGAAAGCTTATTTAGAAACTGAAGCAATATGCATTCCAGTATGTTATTATCTTTGAGGGGATATTTTGATGAGAAAATGGTGGTCGGACAATGTCTCAGCAAATGAAAGCTGGAGGGAGGTGCATCAGATTGTTATCCCATTCGGGTATATTGATGAGTATCTGAGGATTGTTTGTGAAATTCTAATGGGGAGACATTTAGGAAATAGGAAAACACAGGAAAAGATACAGAGTTTTTTTTTGCCAGGATTCATTGGGATGTAGTCAAATTCTATAGAACCTGTTATACATATCAAATAACAGGAAAACCACAAGTAGCGATTAAGCCGTCAATCCCAATACCAGCATTTGAAGCACCTTTTACCAGGGTCATGATAGATTGTGAAGGACCCCTCCCTAAGACTAAAAGTATTCAGTATTTATTGACAATAATGGACGTGTCTATCAGGTTTCCTGAAGCTATACCTTTAAGAAATATCACAACTTAGAAGATTGTGGAGGAGTTAATTAATTTTTTCACACAATATGGTTTACCTAAAGAAATGCAATTAAATCAGGAGTTAAATTTCATGTCACAGCTGTTTAAGGAAGTAATGGACAGTTTGGGGATAAAACAGTTTAAATCAGCTTATCATCCAGAGTCATGAGGAGCTTTGGAAAGATGGCATCAAACTTTTAAAACTATGATAAGAGCATACTGTCAGAATTATGCACAGGATCAGGATACAGGAATTCAACTTTTGTTATCTGCTATTAGAGATGCTCCTAATGCATCAACTGGTTTTGAACTAGTTTATGGTCATGAGGTAAGGGGACTACTGAAGAATTCATGAGAAATTGGTGGATCAAATTTCAGAAACGACTTCCCTGGATTACATATCAAGTTTCAGGAAATAATTGAACAGAGTATGTGAGCTGTCTAGGGAACATTTAAAGATACCACAGTAAGTGATGAAAGTGAAAGCATATAAGAAGGCTAAAATTTGCAGTTTTCTTTCTGGAGAGAAAGTACTAGTTTTGTTAGTTTTGTTACCAGTACCAGGTAATTCATTAAATGCAATATTTCGTGGGCCTTACAGGATTGAAAATAAATTGAGTGAAGTAAATTATTTAATAAATATTCCAGATAGAAGAAAGAAGCAAAGGGTGTGTCATGTAAATATGCTTAAAAAGTACTTTGACGGGGAACAGGAACAAAAAGAGGTACTAGTGTTGGCGGATGATGAGAAAGAGGTAGAAGTGCAGGACTCTGAAATTGATTTTCCTCCAATCAAATTGGATAATGAGGGGTTGCTTGAAAATTTAAATGAACTATTGAGTTACCTTCCAAACAAGTGTCAAAGTGATTTGGAAAAATTATTACTGTCACACAAACCTATTTGTGGAAATAAGTTTGGAAAGACACATTTAGCTTTACGTGATGTATGTATAGGAATATCATATTCAACGAGGCAACAACCTTATAGGTTAAATCCGACAAAGTTATCACAAGTACAAAAAGAAATTGATTTCATGCTTCAAAATGATATCATTGATTCTAGTTGCATTAACTGGAGTTCGCTTATTGTGTTGGCATCAAAACTGGATGGAACAAAAAGGCTGTGTGTGGACTATCGAAAAGTGAATGTGGTGACAAAGGTGGATTGATATCTCATACCACAGTAGGAAGATTGCATTGAGAAAGTGGGACAATCAAAATTTATCACAAAAATTGACATGCTAAAAGGATATGGCAGGTACCGTTGTCGGAGAGAGCAAAGGAGATATCAACTTTTGTAACGCCAAGTGGACTATATCAATTTAAAGTCATGCCATTTGGTACGAAAAATGCACCTGCAACATTTCAAAGACTGATGAACAAAGTAATTGCAGGTCTCAGCAGTTCTGCGGTTTATATTGATGATCTAATTGTTTTCAATCAGACATGGGAGGAGCATTTATGGCATCTGGAAGAATTATTTACTCAACTACAAGAAGCTTTGGGCTTGGCCTAAATAGCCAAGTGGTTATGGTACTGGGTTTGTAAGCCCAAGATCGAGAGTTCAAATCTCACAATGGCAAACTATGAAACAATGTAACTTCATCTGAAACAGATGGAAACGGGTTTGTGCTCGAAAGAGTATCGAGAGTTCAAATCTCACAATGGCAAACTATGAAACAATGTAACTTCATCTGAAACAGATGGAAATGGGTTTGTGCTCGAAAGAGTATCAAGAGTTCAAATCTCACAATGGCAAACTATGAAAAAATGTAACTTCATCTGAAACAGATGGAAATGGGTTTGTGCTCGAAAGAGTATCAAGAGTTCAAATCTCACAATGGCAAAACTATGAAACAATGTAACTTCATCTGAAACGGATGGAAACGGTTTGTGCTCGAAAGAGTATCAAGAGTTCAAATCTCACAATGGCAAACTATGAAACAATGTAATATCATCTGAAACAGATGGAAATGTGTTTGGGCTTGGCCTAAATAGCCAAGTGGTTATGGTACTGGGTTTGTAACCCCAAGATCAAGAGTTCAAATCTCACAATGGCAAACTATGAAACAATGTAACTTCATCTGAAACAGATGGAAACGGGTTTGTACTCAAAAGAGTTACAAGAAGCTAATTTGGTGATGAACTTAGCTGAAAGTGAATTTGCAAAAGCACAAGTTACGTGAACAGGCCATACCATTGGACATGGCAAGGTGGTTCCAAGAGATGTGAAAGTCAAGGCTATCGTGGATTTCCCTGTGCCTACAACAAAACGATAAGTTTTGAGATTTCTGGGCATGAGTGGGTTTTACCGGAAATTTGTACCAAACTTTAGCCAAGTGGTTGCTCCACTGACTGAACTATTAAAAAAAGCATGAAGTTTCAATGGATGTTGGAATGTCAGAAGTCATTCAATAGTTTGAAAACTGTATTAACTATGACACCAATGTTGGTAGTACTCAATTATGCCAAGCAATTTAAATGGGCCATTGACGGAAGCGGTATAGGCATTGGAGCTGGACTGTCACAAGAAGATGACACTGAAATTGAAAAACTGATAGGGTATTTTTCATGGAAGCTGAATGTACAACAGAGAAGGTATTCAACAATCAAAAAATAGATTTTGACTTTGGTGTTAGCATTGCAGCATTTTGAAATTTATTTTGCAAACAATTCATCAGAAACAATTGTTTAGACAGACCATAATCCTTTGAAGGTTTTGGACTGTTTGAGGATGTGTTATTAAGAGTTTGAAGCTGAAAGGAAAATGAGACATTTTTTAAAAAGCCTGGACACTGAACTGAAGTGATTTCAGATGATGACAAGGACTTGTGTATATATATTGTTATGTTAATGCATGCATCTCATGATGTAATAGTGTAATAAGTATAGGAGATAGAGTGAGATGGGTTATTAAAAGGAACCCATCTTTTAGAATTATGATGACTAATTTTCTGATAAGGAGGGAAAGTCATGAAGTTATTAATGAATGTAATATTATTGGAAAATACATTTCTTTTAAAATACAGATTTAGTCTGTGGTTATGTCTTAACTGGATTAAAGGCAGCTAATCTTGGTGCTTTGATGTGTACTAGTTTTGTTATGTAAGAGAGATGATGTGCATTTGCATTTTTTGAATAGAGCATTAAAGAAGTCAGGTGAAAACTGACACCTATCTAACAGATACAAAGCAATATGTTTATATTACTAATAAAATTGTTACTACAAAAGGGTTTCATTATTAGATGAGGCCGGTGATACAGTGAAAATTTACATTCAATGGGCGGTGGTAGGTAAAACTTCAGCAGCTTTCGGGTGTGCAGAGCAGAGGCAATGTGACATCAAAACGCAGCTGTAAACTGGTCCACAGGGACCAAAGCGAAAAGAACCTCATTTTGAATTTGTAAGGTGAAAATGCTTTGCCTGGTGTCTGGTTAAGTCTATGGTTTGCTGTTGCCTTAGTGGAGATTAGTTTGGGAATTTGTTAAAAGTTATGACAGTAGTAATTTGTAGCCATATGTATAAATATTTTAACCTGTGTAAATTAAAAAATGTTTCACTTAGTTTAATGTAAAACCTGGAGAACAGGTGGTCTGATTTCTGAATTTAGAATTGCATCTCAAATATAACACTTAAAATGATAGTATATGACAGTTGTTTAAAGATTCCCTCTGTGATTTTTAAATAACTCAGCTGTACCAACTGCTCGGTCATAACACCTTCTATAAGAATTACAAAAAGAAAGCATGCAAGTACAGCAAGTAGTTAGGCAGGCAAATGGAATGTTGGCTTTTACTGCAAGGGGGTTGGAGTATAAAACTAGGGAAATCTTGCTACAGCTGTACAGGGCATTGGTGAGACCACGCTGGGAATAGTGTATACACAAGAATTTTTTTTTAGATATATAAAGGGTAAGAGAGAGGCAAAAGTGGACATTGGGCTGCTGGAAAATGACGCTGGAGAAGTAGTAGTGGGGAACAAAGAAATGGCGGAGGAACTGAATAGGTACTTTGCATCAATCTTCACAGTGGAAGACACGAATGACATCCCCAAAGTTCAAGAGAGTTGGAGGGCAGAGGTGAGTATGGTGGCCATTACCAAGGAGAAGGTGCTAGAAAAACTGAAAGGTCTGAAGGTGGATAAATCACCTGGACCAGATGGATTACACCCCAGAGTTCTGAAGGAGATAGCTGAAGACATAGTGGAGGCGTTAGTGGTGATCTTTCAGGAATCACTGGAGTCAGGGAGGGTCCCAGAAGACTGGAAAATCGCTAATGTAACCCCCATGTTTAAGAAGGGAGTGAGGCAAAAGACGGGAAATTACAGGCCGATTAGCCTGACTTCAGTCGTTGGTAAGATTTTAGAGTCCATTATTAAGGATGAGATTTCAGAATACTTGGAAGTGCATGGTAAAATCGGGCAAAGTCAGCATGGTTTCATCAAGGGGAGGTCATGACTGACAAATCTGTTAGAATTCTTTGAGGAGGTAATGAGTAGGTTAGACAAAGGAGACCCAATGGATGTTATCTACTTGGATTTCCAGAAGGTATTTGACAAGGTGCCACACAGGAGGCTGCTCAGTAAGATAAGAGCCCATGGTGTTAGAGGCAAGGTACTAGCATGGATAGAAGACTGGCTGTCTGGTAGGAGGCAGAGAGTGGGGATAAGGGGGTCCTTCTCAGGATGGCGACCGGTGGCTAGTGGAGTTCCGCAGGGGTCAGTGTTGCGTCCACAACTTTTCACTTTATACATTAGTGACCTAGATGAAGGAACTGAGGGCATCCTGGCTAAGTTTGCAGATGATACAAAAATAGGTGGAGGGACAGGTAATATTGAGGAGGTGGGGACGCTGCAGAAGGATTTGAGCAGGTTAAAAGAAGTGGCAGATGGTATACAACGTGGGGAAGTGTGATGTCATGCACTTTGGTCGGAAGAAGAGGCATAGACTATTTTCTAAATGGGGAGAGAATTCAGAAATCTGGAGTGCAAAGGGACTTGGGAGTCCTAGTCCAGGATTCTCTTAAGGTTAACTTGCAGGTTGACGCAGTAGTGAGTAAGGCAAATGCAATGTTGGCTTTTATTTTGAGAGGACTGGAACATGAAAGCAGGGATGTGCTGTTGAGGCTTTATAAGGCTCTGGTCAGACCACATTTAGAATATTGTGAACAAATTTGGGCCCCGTACCTCAGGAAGGGTGTGCTGGCCCTGGAGATGGTCTAGAGGAGGTTCATGAAAATGATCCCAGGAATGAAAGGTTTAACATATAAGGAACATTTGATGACTCTGTGTCCAAACTCGATGGAGTTTAGAAGGATGATGGGGGAATCTGATTGAAACTTACAGAATAGAGTGGACATAGGAAAGATGTTTCCATTAGTAGGAAAGACTAGGACCCGAGGGCACAGCCTCAGAGTAAAGGGAAGACCTTTTAGAACAGAGATGAGGAGAAACTTCTTTAGCCAGAGAGTGGCGAATCTATGGAATTCATTGCCACAGAAGGCTGTGGAGGCCAGGTCATTGAGTTTATTTAAGACCGAGATAAATAGGTTCTTGATTGGTAAGGGATCAAAGGTTACAGGGAGAAGGCGGGGGAATGGGGTTGAGAAACTTATCAGCCATGATTGAATGGTGGAACAGACTTGATGGGCCAAATGGCATAATTTCTGCTCCTATGTCTTATGGTCTTATGGTCTTACACTTTTGGTTTCCTTATTTTCGGAGGAATACATTGATTTGGAAGCAACTCAGAGAAGGATCACTAGACTGATTCCTGGGATGAAGGGATTGTCTTATGAGGAAAGGTTGAGCAGGTTGATCCTATTCTCTTTGAAGTTTCGAAGAATGAGAAGTGATCTTCTTGGAAAATACAAGATTCTGAGGGGAACTGACAGGTTAGATGCTGGGAAGATGTTTCCTCACATGGGGTTTCTAAAACTAAGGGGAGCCGTTTAAAATTGATGCATCTCTCGCCATGGGGGAGGTGCCAGAGTACTGGAGAACAGTTAATGTGGTCTGTCTAAGAAGGGTTGTAGAGATAAGCCAGGGAATTACAGGCCAGTGAGTCTCACGTCAGTGGTAGGGAAACTGTAGGAGAAAGTTCCGAAGGAGAGTATCTATCTCCACTTGGAGAGGCAAGGTTTGATCAGGGAGAGTCAGCATGGCTTTGTCTGAGGGAGATCATGCCTAAAAAATTTGGTTGAATTTTTTGAGGAGGTGACTAGGTGTGTAGATGAGGGTAGTGCAGTTGATATAGTTTATATGGATTTCAGCAAAGCCTTTGACAAGGTCCCACATGGGAGACTTATAAAGAAGGCAAATGCACATGGGATAAGGGGTAATTTGATGAGGTGGATTTAAAATTGGCTTAGTTGTAGGAGGCAGAGGATGATGACAGAAGGATGATTTAGTGACTGGAACTGTGTCCTGTGGTGTACCACAGAGATCTGTGCTCAGACCCCTATTATTTGTCATTTATATAAATGACATAGATGACTACGTGGGGGTTAGGATTAGTAAATTTGCGGATGACACAAAGATTGGCTGGGTGGTTAACAGTGAGGTTGAGTGTCTTGGGCTACAGGAAGATATAGACGGGATGGTCAAATGGGCAAATAAGTGGCAGGTGGAATTTAACCCTGAAAAATGTGAGGTGATACACATTGAGTACACATTGATACACAAGGAGTAATTTGACAAGGAAGTATTCAATCAATGGCATGACACTAGGAAGTTCTGAGGAACAAAGGGACCTTGGCGTGTGTGTCCATAGATCGCTGAAGGCAGAGGGGCATGTTAGTGGGGTGGTGAAAAAGGCATATGGGACACTTGCCTTTATCAATCTAGGCATAGATTACAAAAGTAGGGAGGTCATGTTGGAGTTATATAGAACATTGGTGAGGCCACAGCTGGAGCACTGTGTGCAGTTCTGGTCACCACATTATAGGAAAGATGTGATTGCACTAGAGGGGGTGCAGAGGAGATTCACCAGGATGTTGCCTGGGATGAAACATTTAAGTTATGAAGAGAGGTTGGATGCAAACTTTTTTACCCAGGGTGGTGATGGTCTGGAATACACTGCCTGGGAGGGTGGTGGAGGTGGGTTGTCTCACATACTTTAAAAAGTACCTGGATGATCACTTGGCATGTTATAACATTCAAGTCTATGGGCCAGGTGCTGGCAAATGGGATTAGGTCGGTAGGTAAGGTGTTTCTCGCTTGTCGGTGCAGACTCGATGGGCCGAAGGGCCTCTTCTGCACTGTGATTCTGTGATTCTGTGATCTTCGATTTAAGATGGTTATGAGGAGAAATTCCTCTTCCAGAGGGTCATTAGCCTTTGGAATTCTCTTCCATAGCAGTGGAAGCTGGATCATTGAATATGTTCAAAGCTGAGTTGGATCTTTGATTGACAAAGGAGTCAAGGGTAATGGGGAACAGGCAAGTAAGTAATGTGAAGGCCACAGCCATGGGCAAGGATTTTAGATGGCATTGCCTGGCCCAGCTTAAAATTGCTAACATGTCAAGCAGGTGGGACCCCAGCAGAAAGTGCTTCTGTCCTATTTCATGCTCACCACCATTCCATCGCTACCCCGCACACCATCCCCCCAGCTCCCCCGTCCTCCCCGGCTCCCCCCTCCCCTCAGCCTCCCACAAACCCGCCGGCTGGGGAGCGTAAAATTCAGGCTTGACGGGCTGAATGGCCTACTCCTGCTCCTATTTCTTATGAGCTTGTTGTCTTATAAACTAGGATGCAAGGATCAGATCCAGGGAACTTGTCAGCTTTAAGTTTACCCATTACTTTTTCTCCTATGACAGTGATTGCTTTAAGCTCCTGCCTCACTTTCTTTTGTCTCTTGAATTCCTCCTATACTTGTGATGCTATGTGTGCCTTCTAACATGAAGACAGGTACAAGATGTTTACCCAAAGCTCTTGATGTTTCCTTCTTTCCCATAATTAATTCCTCAGTCTCACCCTCTAAGGGACCAAATGCTCACTTTAGCTTTCTCTTTTTTTTTTAAATACTTATAGAGGCTTTTACTGTCTGTTTCCCTATTTCTTGCAAGTTTGCTCTGATGTTCCAATTTCTCAGCTTTCTATTTTTCAGTCATCCTTTGCTGGTTTGACCCACATTTCTTACCCTCAGCTGAATGGGAAATTCTGTCATATGATGATCACCTTGACGATCCTTTACTATGAGGTTCTTCATCAATCCTGCCTCATTAGCTCATCTGAAATACCCTGTTCCCTGATTGGTTTCAGGATGTATTGTTCTAAGAAACTGTCATGAATCCTTTCCATTAACTCATCCTCTTAGGCCACCATTGCCATTTTGAATCATCCCAAACTATATGAAAGCTAAAATCTACCATGATTGTTGCAGTATATTTCATACAAGCTCCTATGATTTCCTGATGTGTACCCTGTGCTGCAGTGTAACCACTGTAAGGGAGCCTATAAACCACTCCTCCTAGTGCCTATTTCGATCCCTTTCCCCCACTCCACCCCGACTAGGGCAATCTGTACCTTGCTCGTCCCGCTTTCTATCCTTAATTAGCACATTTCTTAGCTAATATCACCACCGTCAACACTTCTTTGTCCTTTTGTCTATGACATCTTTTGGCAATCTCCAGCTATCACTGGCCTTCTATCCAGCTCTACCTGTCCCACTCCCCCCCCTTAAAACAGCTTATATTTCACCTTTTTTCTATTTTTCCTTAGTTCTGATGAAGAGTCACTCAGACTCGAAATATTAACTGTATTCCTCTCCGCAGATACTGTCAGACCTGCTAAGACTTTCCATGCATTTTTGTTTTTTCTCCTAGTTTTTCTCCTTTGCTATTTCTTATCTCCACCCAAACATAGTCTACATCTTAATCCTCTGAGTCAAGATCATTTCCAGTTACTGTACTGATCCCATCCTTTATTAACAGAGCTACTATGCCTCCTTTCCCAGAGTTCCTCTTCTTCCAAAATGTCATGTACCCTTAAATGTTTAGGCCAAGCTGCAGTCACTTTGCAACATGCCTCTGGAACGGCTATCATATCATACTCATTTATTTCTATCTGTATAATCAACTCATTCATCTTTTAATATATGCTATGTGCATACAACTAAAGAGCCTTTGATTATGCCTTTTGACCATTTTTCTCTTCTTCAAACTTATTTTCCATTGCACACTTATGTTTGTACACTGTCCCTTTCTGTCATAGTCTGATTATCATTACCTGTCATTACCCAGCACTATTGCTTTATCCTTTCTCTTCAACTTTCCAAATCTCCCCTCACATGAACTCTCCCACCACTACACCCAACCCCATGCCCCACACCCCAATCACACTATTCAGCTTAAAGCCTTCTCAACAGCCCAAGTTATATCATTCATAGGACACTGGTCCCAGCGCAGTTCAGGTGAAGGCCACTCCAGTGGTACAGCTCCCTTGTTACCCAGTACTGATGCCAGTGCCCCATGACAAGAAACCCATTTCTCCCTCACCAATCTTTGAGCCAATCATTCAATCCTCTGATCTAATTTACCTTATGCCAATTTGCTTATGGCTTAGATCATAATCAAAAAAATATTACTTTTCTTGTACTGCTTTTTAATTTAACCCTGAGCTGCTCATAATCCCTGAGCAGAACAGCTCTTTTGGTCCCACCTATGTCATTGGTAACCAGGTGGACCATGACAACTGGATCCTTTCCCTCCAACTCCAAGTTTGTATCCAGTCCTGGCGGGATGTCCTTAACTCTGGCACCTGGCATGCAACAAGGTCTTTGGGACTCATGTTGTTAGCTGCAGAGTAGTGCCTATCTCCTGAACAATATTGTTCCCAGTATAACTACATCCCTTTACTTCCCCAACTGCACCTCAGTTTGCTCATCCTCCTTGCAGTTCCTGCTTTTGTCCAGACAGGCTGCAAGAACTTCGAAACTGTTGGACAATTGCAAAGGCTGAGGCTCCTCCATTGCTATCTTCTGAATCCCTCATCTACTCCCTTACAGTCACACACTCCTCTCCCTGACCACCATCCAAATATGAAGCACCTAAATTTAGGAGCGCGACTGCATCCAGGAAAAAAGGGTCCAGGTAACTATACCCTTTCCTGATTCAGATTTCAGCTCATTAACTCTGAGCTGAAGCTCCTCAATCTGCAGACATTCACAGACAAGCCCAACAATTCCCACGTACTACAGCTGCAAAGCATCATCTGACTTGCCATCTTTATTGCATTTTATTTAATTATTTAGGTTTCAAGTTTAGAAATATCACTCAACATTTTCCTGTAATTATTGTGGGGTTTATCTCATTTTCACTTAACTTTAAAACAATACTTATATATCTCCCAAGTACCAGTTTAAGATACAGAGAGAGAAACAAAGCTTAAAATTCAACAATCACTGACTTGCTCAACTCATGAATGCCTCTGGGTTTCTGCTCTCGGGCCTCACTGTCTCCAACTTCCTCTCTTGGACCACTCCATGTTTTATACTAGACCAGAGTAACACCTCCTTCTTCAATGTACAAGACCCCCTCTCTCAACAAATTCCCCAAGTTAAGCACACAGTCTTGCTGCACTCAGACAAAACTGTCACCTTCATGCTGCTTACTTTGTGTTTCTGCAAAACCTCCTGTACTCATGGTTGTTGAAACACGAATGAACTGAGTTAGCCATTTGCTGGCTCGGAAACCAGTTCTAACAAGCTACCTAATGAACTATCATTTACTGCATCTCAGCAGGGAGCTTGTTTCACACTAAGACAGAAAGAACTAACAATTTACTGTTACAGTTAAGTTAAATGCTAAATGCAAACTTGGCTAGATTTTAGAAAGAGGTCAACTCTTAGAATTCCCTCACCTACCAAATTCTCAAAGTTAAGCACTCCATCTCACTGCGCTCAGGCAAGTTACACCATGAAAGAATGGGAAGAGAGGGAATGGTAAGACGTGGGGAAACTGGAGCAATAGAGAGAGGGGGAAATTTGGCACTGAATTAGAAGAGAGACAGAATCAGGAGAGAGTGAGGTATCACAGAATCAGGTAGAATGAGGGAACAGAAAAAAAGAAATGGCTTGAGAAATAGGGCAATGGGGAAAGAGGGAGAGCAACAAAAAACAGTATTGCCAGCTTGGGTGCTGTCCTGTCAGGAGTTGTCATGTTGGGGGCTATTGTGTCAGGTGTTGTCATGTCAGGGGCTGTCATGTCAGGCGCTGTTGTATTGCGTATTCTTATATTGGATGTTGTCATGTTGGTTGGTTCATGTTGGGTATTGTCCTGTCAGGTGTTGTTATGCTGGGTGTTGACATGTCGGAGGCTGTCAAGTCTGGTGTTGTCATGTCAGGGGTTGTCATGTTGGGAGTTTTCATGTTAGGTGTTGTCGTGTCAGGTGTTGTCATGTCAGGGACTGTCGTGTCGGCAGCGGTCATGCCGGAGGCTGTTGCGTCAGGTTTTGTTATGTCAGGTGCTGTCATACCTTATGTTGTCATGACATGGTCATATCAGGTCAGGTGTTGTCATGTTGAGTGTCGTCATGTCTGGGGCTGTCATGTCTTGGGCTATCATGTCAGGTGTTGTCATGCTAGGTGCTGTCATATCTTGTGTCGGGTGTTGTCAGGTTGGATGTTGTTATCTCAGGTGATGTGTCTGGGGCTTTTGTGTCAGGTGTTGTCTTATCATGGGCTGCCATGCTGGTTATTATCAGGTGTTGATTTGTTGGTGGCTGTCATGCTGGGGTTTGTCGTGTCGGGTGTTGTCGTGTTGGGTGTTGTCATGTCAGGTGCTGCCATGTCATGTGTTGTCATGTTATGGGCTCTGATATAAGGTGTTGTCATGCTCTGGCTGTCATGCTGAGCATGTTGAGTCGGAGGCTGTCATATCAGCATTGTCATGTTGGTGTTATTGTATCGGGCATTGTCAGGTCGGGTGCCCTGTCAGGAGCTGTCATGTCGCAGGCTGTTGTGTCAGGTGTTGTTGTGTCAGGGGCTGTGTGTTGGGTGTTGTGTCGGGGGCATCTTGTAGGGTGATGTCCTGTCGGGTATTGTGGAGTTGGGTGTTGTCATATCGGGTGTTGTTGTATCGAGTGTTGTCATGTCAGGAGCTGTCGTGTCAGTTGTTGTTGTGTCAGGAGCTGGAGTGCTGCGTGTTTACATTTCGGGTGATATTGTGTTGCGTGCTGATGGTCGTGTGTTGTCAAATCTGGGGCTGTTGTGTCGGGGGCTCCAGTGCCGGGTGTTATTGCGTTGGGTGTCGTCATGTCTAGTGTTGTCATGTCAGTGGCTGTCAAATTGGTTGTTGTCATTCCGGGTGGTGTTGTATCTAGTGTTGTTATGGTGGGCACTGTCATGTCGCACGTTGTCATATTGGATGTTGTCATGTCGGTTGTGTCATGTTGGGGCTGTCATTTTTGGCAGCTGTCATGCAGGTGGCTGCCATGTCGGGTATTGTCCTGTCAGATGTTGTCATGTTGGATGTTGACTTGTCAGGGGCTGTTGAGTCCAGCATTGTCATGTCAGAAGCTGTCATGTTGGGTGTTTTCAGGTTAGGTGTTGTCGTGTTGGGTGTTGTCATGTCAGGTGCTGCCATGCCTTGTGTTGTCATATTGCAACTGTTGTGTCAGGTGTTGTCATGTCCTGACTATCATGCCGGGGATGTCGTGGTGGAAGCTGTTGTGTTGAGTGTTGTCATGTCAGGTGTTGTCATGTTGGGTGTTGTCAGGTCAAGTGCTGTCCTGTTTGGAGTTGTCATTTTGGGGGCTGTCATGTCGGGTGTTGTCGTGTCAGGGGCTGTCATATTGGGGCTGTCATGTCGGGTACTGTCATGTCGGGAGTTGTCACATTGCGGCTGTTGTGTCAGGTGTTGCGTCGGGGGCTTTTGTGTCGGGGGCTCATGTGCTGGGTGTTAGCTGTTGTCATGTCAGGGGTTGTCACGTCAGGGACTGCTTAGTTGGCTGTTGTCGTGTCTGGGGCCGTCAAGTTGGGTGTTATCATGTCAGGGGTGTCATATCAGTGGCTGCCATGCCGGGGCTGTGTGATGTCATGTCAGGTGTTGTCATGTCGGGAGTTGTTATGTCGGCTATTTTAGGTCTAGCAACATGTAATGAGGGATTAATAAGAGATATCATAGTTAAGGATCCTCTAGGGGGTAGCAATCACAACATGGTAGAATTTCAAATTCAGTTTGAGGAAGAGCAACCAATGTCCTCAACTGAAATAAGGGCAATTAGAGAGGTATGAAGAAAGAGTTTTCTAAAGCGGTCTGGGAAAATAGACTAAGGGGAATGTGCAGTGGCAGACATTTAAGCAGATATTTCATAATGCTCAGCAAAAATTTATCCCAGTCAAAAAGAAGGGCTTGATGAGAAGGACAAACCTTAACTAGGTGGTCAAGATAAGTATCCAATCAAAAACTAAGGAATAAAAAGCAACAAAAACTAATGGTAGGCCAGCGGACTGGCAATTTTTTAGGAACCAGCAGTGGGTGAATAAAATACTAATAAAGAGGGAGAAAATTGATTATGAAAGTAAATTGGCAGGAAATATAAAAACAAATAGCATCTATGGGTATATAAAAAGAGAGTGGCTAAAGTGAGCATGGGACAATGTGATTGGAGAATCAGTAATGGGGAACAGGGAAATAGCAGATAATTTAAGCCAATATTTTGCATCAGTCTTCACAGTGGAGGACATTATAAATGTCCCAAAGATATTGGATAAGCAAGGAGCTAATGGGAGGAAAGATCTTGTAACATTCTTTATCACGAGGGAGATAATATTTGACAATCTAATGGGACTAAAGGCAGACAAGTTGCCAGGATCTGATGACCTGCATCCAAGGGTTTTAAAGGAAGTGCCTACAGAGATCGTGGAAGCATTGGTCGAAAAATTCCAAAACTCACTGGATTCTAGGAGGGTTCCAGCGGATTGAAAAACTGCTAAAATGACGCCCCTATTCAAGATAGGAAAGAGGCAAAAAGCAGGAAACTATATGCCAGTCAGCCTAACACCTGTCATTGGGAAAATGCTCAAGTCCATTATTGAGGAAGAAAAAGCAGGACATTTATAAAAGCTTAATGCATTCAAACAGAGTCAACATGGTTTTGTGAAAGGGAAATCATTTTTAACAAATTTGCTGGAGTTCTTTGAGAATATAACAAGCAGAGTTGATAAAGGGAACAGGTAGATGTCGAGTATTTGGATTTCAGAAGGCATTCAATAGGGTGTCAAATAAAAGGTTATTGCACAGAGGGTAATGCATGAGCATGGATTGAGGATTGGTTACGCACAGAAGACAGAGGGGGCTTCTTCAGGTTAGCAAGACGTGCCACAAGGATCAATCCGAGGGCCTCAATTATTTACTAACTATATAAATTACTTGGAGCAGGGGGCAGAGTTTAATGTACCCAAATATGCTGATGATACAAAAACAGGTGGGAGGGCATGTTGTGATGAGGACATAAGGAAACTGCAACGGGATATAGACAGGTTGAGTGAGTGGGCAAAAAGAGATTAATGTAGGAAAGTGTGAGGTTGTGCACTTTAGTCGGAAGAATCAAAAGAAAGACTCATGTTTAAATGGAGAGAGACTCCAAAAAAGTGCAGCACAGAGGGATCTGGATGTTCTTGTGTAGGATACATAAAAAGTTAGCATGCAGGTGCAATATGTAATTAAGAAGGAAACTTGAATTTTGACCTGTATTGCTAGGGGGTTGGAGTTTAAAAATAGGGAAGTCTTGTTACAGCTGTACAGAATGCTGTTGTCTTGGGTGTTGTCATGTTGAGTATTGTAGTTTCGGGGCTGTCATGTTGGGTGTTGTCATGTTGGGGGATGTTGTGCCAGGTGCTGTCGTGTTGGGTGTTGTTGTGTTGGCTGTTGTCATCGCGGCTGTTGCCATGTCCGGTGCTGTCATGTCAGGGGCTAGCTTGTCGAGTGTTCTCCAATTAGAGGCTGACATATTGGGTATTGATGTGTTAGATGTTGTCGTGCCGGGTGTTGTCGTGTCGGTGGTTATGGCGGGAGATGTCATGTCAGGCTTTCTCGTATTCAGTGTTGTCGAATCTGGGCTGTCGTGCTGCATGTTGTTGTGTTGGGGCCTGTCTTGTTGGAGGCTGCTGTGTATGGTGTTGTCACATTGGCTGCTGTCGTGTCGAGTGTTGTCGTGTCGGGTGTTGTCATATCGAGTGCTGTCGTGCTGTTTGTTGTCACGTCAGGTATTGTCATGTTGGGTGTTGTCGGTTCATTATAGCCATGTCGGGTGTTTTCATCTTGGGGGCTGTCATGTCAGGTGTTGCCATATCAGGGCCTGTAATTTTAGAGGCTGTCATGTCAGGTCTTGCCATGTTGGGGCCTGTCATTTCGGGGACTGTCGTGTTGGGTGTTGCTGTGTCGGGGCCTGTCATTTCAGGGGCTGTCATGTCGGGTGTTGCTGTGTCGGGACCTGTCATGTTAGGGACTGTTGTGTCGGGTGTTGCCATATCGGGGCCTGTCATTTCAGGGGCTGTCATGCCAGATGTTGTCATGTCGGGGCCTGTCATGCCAGGGGCTGTCGTGTTGTGTGTTCTCATATGTGTTGTCATGTTATGGTGGCTCACGTGTTGGGCATTTGTGTGTTGGGTGTGGTCATGTTGAGTGTTGTCATGTTGGGTCTTGTGTCGGGACTGTCTTGTCGGGTGCTATAATGCTGGAGGCTGTCGTTTCAGGTATTGTTGTGTCCTGCATTGTCATGTTGGGCATTGTCATGTTGGGGGCTGACATGTTGGGTGTTGTCGTGTCAAGTGCTGTTGTCTCAGGACATGTCGAGGCCTGTTGTGTCAGTGGCTGTCATGTTGTGATCTCTCATGTTGTGTCGGGTGTTGTTGTGAAAGTTGTTATTGTGGCGAGCGTTGTTGTTCTGGTCGCCTGTCATGTCGAGAGCTGCTGTGCCAGTGGCTATCATGTCGGGTGTTGTTGTGTCGGTTGTCATCATGTCGGGCGTTTTTGTGTCTGGTGTTACCGTGTCAGCTGTAGTTGTGTTGAGTGTTGACATGTCAGGGCTGAAATGTTGAGTACTGTCGTGTCGGGGGCTGTTGTGTCTGCTGTTGTGTTGGGGGCTTTCATGCCGGGTGTTGTAGTGGCGACTGTTAAAATGCCAAGTGTTGTCATATTGGTGCTGTTGTATCAGGTACTGTCTTGTTGGGGACTTTTATATCGGGAGCTGTCGTATCTTCATTGTCATGTTGGGTGTTCTCATGTTGGTTGTCATCACGTCTGGTGCTTTTGTGTTGAGGGCTGAAATGTCGGGGGCTGTCATGTCAGGGGCTGTCGGGTTGGGGGATGTCGGGTTGGGGGATGTCGGGTTGGGGGATGTCGGGTTGGGGGATGTCGGGTTGGGGGATGTCGGGTTGGGGGATGTCGGGTTGGGGGATGTCGGGTTGGGGGATGTCGGGTTGGGGGCTGTCATGTCAGGGGCTGTCGGGTTGGGGGATGTCATGTCGGGGGCTGTCAGGTTGGGGGATGTCGGGTTGGGGGCTGTCATGTCGGGGGCTGTCGGGTTGGGGGCTGTCATGTCGGGGGTTGTTATATTGGGTGTGGATGTGTCAGCTGTTGTTGTGTCAGGTGCTGTCGTGTGGGCAGGCTGTCATGTCAGTGGTTTGTATGTTGGGTGTTGTCATGTCGGGTGCTGTAATGTCGTGTGTTGTTGTGTCGAATGCAATATCAGGTGCTGTCATGCCAAAGGCTGTCGTGTTGCGGGCTGTCATGTTGGGTCCGGTTGTGTCGGGTGTTGTCACGTTGGGTGTTGTCGTGCACAGTGTCATCATTTTGGGTGTTGTCATGCTGGGGCTGTCATGTTGAGTGTTGACATATTGGGGCTGTTGTGTCTGATGTTGTGTTGGGGGCTTTCGTGGGTGTTGTCATGACAAATGTTGTAACGCCAGGTGTCGTCATGTCAGTGCTGTCATGTTGGGTGTTGTCTTGTTGGCTGGTGTCTTTTCAGGTGTTGTCATGTCGGTGCTGTCTTGTCAGGTGTTGTCTTGTTGGGTGTTGTAGTGCCATGTGTGGTTGTGTCGGTGCTGTCGTGTTGGGGGCTGGCATGTTGAATGTTCACATTTTGGGTGGTGTCATGTTCAGTTTTGACATGTTGAGTGTTGTGTCTGGAGCTGTCATGAAAGGTGTTGTTTTGTCGAATGCTGTCCTATTGGAGGTTGTTAGAGTTGTGTGTTGCCATATCCAGTGTTGTAATTTTGTGTGTTGCATCGAGTGCAGCCATATCAGGTGCTATCGTGCATAGTGCTGTCATGTCGTGTGTTGTTTTATCATAAGAACACAAGAACTCAGAGCAGGAGTAGGCAATTCAGTCCCTCAAGCCTGTCCCACTATTCAGTGCGATCATGGCTGATCTCATTTGGCCTCAATTCCAATTTCCCGCCCCTCTCCCCATAACCTTTCAACCTGTTACTAACTAAAAAACTATCTCCTCCTTAAATTTAATCCCGGCATCCACTGCACTCTGAGGTGGTGAATTCCACAGATTCATGATCCTTTGAGGAAAGTAATTCCTCCTTATCTCTGAATTAAATCTACCATCCCTTAGCTAAAACTATGGCCTCTCATTCTAGAATGCCCCACAAGGGGAAACATCCAATCCACGTCTACTTTGTCTATCGCCTTTAGCATCTTATATATCTCAATTAGATCTCCTCTCATCCTTCTAAACTGTAGTGAGTATCAGCCTAAACTGCTCAATCTCCCCTCATAAGACAAGCCCCGCATCTCTGGAATCAATCCAGTGAACCTCGTCTGAACCGCCTCCAGTGCAACTGCATCCTTCCTCTAATAAGGGGACCAAAATTGTGCACTGTACTCCAGGTGCAGTCTCACCAATGCCTTGTACAATTGCAACAACATTTCCCTAATTTATACTCTATGAACCTAGCAATAAATGCCAAAATTCTATTTGCCTTCCTTATTACCTGCTGTAGCTGCCTACTCGCTTTCAGCGATTCGTGCACGAGGACACTTCAGGTCCCGCTGCACTGAAGCATTCTGAAGTTTCCCTCCATTTAAATAATAAGTCAACTTTTTATTCTTCTGACCAAAATGGATTACCTTACACTTACCCACATTAAACTCCATCTGCCAAATTTTGGCCCATTTACCTAACCTGTCCATATCCATTTGTAAATTTCTTATTTCTTCACTGCAACTTACTTTCCCACCTATTTTGGTGTCATCTGCAAATTTAGCAATAGTGCTTTCTATCCCTGAATCCAAGTCATTAATATCGATTGTAAATGGTTGGGGCCCAAGGACTGAACCCTATGGCATCCCACGAGTTACAGCTTGCCATCCAGAAAAAGACTCATTTATCCTGACTGTCTGCTTTCTGTTGGTTAGCCAATCCTCTAACCAAGCTAATATATTACCCCTAACTCTGTGTGATCTTATCTTGTGTATTAATCTTTTGTGCGGCACCTTATCAAAGACCTTCTGGAAGTCCAGACATACTACGTCTACAGGATCCCCATTATCCACTTTGCTTGTCACATCTTCAAAGAACTCTAGGAAATTAGTCAAACACGATTTATACTTCATAAAACCATGCTGACTCTGTTGGATTGCATTTTGACTTTCCAAATGCCCCATTGCTACTTCCTTAATAATGGGTTCCAAAAATTTTCCAATGACACACGTTAAACTATAGTCTATAGTTTCCTACTTTCTGCCTCCCCCCCTTTTTTAATAGGCATTTTTCCAATTCACTGGAACTTTTCCAGAATCCAGGGAATTTCGGAATATTATTAACAATGCATCCACTATCTCTGCTGTCACTTCCTTCAAGACCCTGGGATGGAGGCCATCAGGTCCTGGGCACTTGTCAACCTTTAATCCCAATAGTTTGCTCAGTACTTTTTCTCTAGTGATGGTGATTGTTCTAAGTTCCTCCTTCTCTACACCCTCTGCTCGATCTGTTACTATTGGGGTGGTACTAGTTTCCTCCACCACAAAAACGGAGGCAAAATATTGAATAAGTGTCTCCACCATTTCTGCGTTCCCCACAATTAGCTCCTCCAAGGGACCAACATTCACTTTAACTACTCGCTTTTCTTGCAGAAGCTTTTGCTATCAGTTTTTACATTTTGCACTAGTTTTCTTTCATAATTTACCTTTGAATCTTTTTATTATTTTTTTTAGTAACCCTTTGTTGATCTTTAAAAGTTTCCCAATCTTCAGCCTGCCACTGACCTTTGCAATTTGGTATGCCTTAGTTTTTGCCTTAAATCTTTAACTTCCTTGCTTAGCCATGGATGTTTTTCCCCCCTCTTACCATCTTTCTTCCTCTTTGGAATATATTTTACTTGGGAGGGAGGAATTGAATATCTGCCACTCTTCATCAACTGTCCCACCTTGTAGTCTTCCTGCCCAGTCCACGAGGGCCAAATCTGCCCTCATACCTATGTAGTTACCTTCGTTTAACTCCAAAACACTAGTGTGGGACTCAAGTTTCTCACTCTCAAACTGAACTTGAAATTCTAGCATGCTATGATCATCTTCCCTCAAGGATCCTTTACTATGAGATCATTAATTAATCCCATCTCATTACACAAAACCAAATCCAGAAAAGCCTGCTCCCTGATTGGTTCCACAACACATTGCTGCACGAAACAATCTCTAATAAACACTATGAACTCTCCTTCAAGGCTACCCTTGCCAATTTGATTAGTCCAGTTATATGCATATTAAAATCACCCATGATTATTGCCGTGCCTTTCTTACATGCTCCCAGTATTTCCTGGATTATACTGTGCGCTACTGCTGAACTATTGTTTGGGGACCTATAGATTACTCCCACCAGGGACTTCTTTCCCTTGCTTTTTCTTATTTCTACTCAGACTGACTCTATGTCTTGCTCTCCAGTGTCTATATCATTCCTCATAATGGCACTGATCTCTTACTTTATTAACAAAACTACATCATCTCCTTTTCCTTCCTGCCTATCCTTCAGAAACACTGAGCACCCTTGGATATTCAACTCCCAAACCTGTTCTCCCTGTAACCACGTCTCTGTAATCACCACCAATTCATTGCTATTTATCTCTATTTGCACTGTTAACTCATTAGTTTTATTCTGAATGCTACACACATTCAGATACAAAGCCTTTAAGTTTGCCGTATTGTCAATTTTCCCTACTCTTATATGATTCTTTGGTGCAATATGGCATTCACACACTCTGTCCCTTCCTTTCACTTAGTGGCAACAATCAGCCTCGTCACTAACCTGCACTCTTACCCTCTCCTTAAACTTTGATTTTTTTTATATTTCCATGCAACTGAACCCTCCCCCCGACTATTTAGTTTAAAGCCCTATCTATAACCCTAGTTATGCGATTCACCAGCAGACTGGCACCAGCATGATTCAAGAGGACATTGTCCGAAGGGAATAGCTCCCTCTTTCCCCAGTACTGGTGCCAATGTCGCATGAATTCGAACCCATTTCTCCTAAACCAATCTTTGAGCCATGCATTTACCTCTTTAATCTTATTGATTCTGTGCCAATTAGCTTGTGGTCAGCTAGTAATCCGGAGGTTATTGCCTTTTTGGTTCTGTTTTTCATAGCTGCTCGTATTCCCTTGGCAGAACCTCTTTCCTCGTTCTACCAATATCTTTGATACCTACATGGACCACGACAACTGGATCTTTCCCCTCCCACTCGAAGTTCCTCTACAGCCCAGATGAGATATTCTTAACAAAAACAAAGGGTTGAAGGGTCATTCGGACTCAAAACGTTAACTGTGCTCCTCTCCACAGATGCTGCCAGACCTGCTGAATTTTTCCAGGTATTTTTGTTTTTATTTTGGATTTCCAGCATCTGCAATTTTTTGCTTTTATCTGAGGTATTCTTAACCCTGGCACCAGGTAGGCAACACAACCTTCGGGACTCTCGATCCTGGTTACAGAGAACAGAACCTATTCCCCCAACTATACTATCCCCGGTTACAACTATATTTCTCTTTTCTCCCCCCACTTGAATGGCTCCCTGCAACATGGTGCTATGGTCAGTTTGCTCATCCTCCCTATAGTTCCTGATCTTGTCCATACAGGCAGCCGGAATCTCAAACCTGTTGGGTAAGGGCAAGGGCTGAGGCTCCTGCAGTGTTACCTCCTGGGTCCCTCTACCTGCCTCACTCATAGTCACACCCTCCTCTCCCTGACCACTGGCCGAATTTAAGGTAGTTAATCTAAGGGGTGTGACTGTCTCCTGAAACACAGTGTCCAGGTAACTCTTCCTCTCCCTGATATGTCGCAGTGTCTGAAGCTCAGGCTCCAGCTCATCAACTCTGAGCCAGAGTTCCCTGAGCAACCAACATTTGTTACAGATGTGGTCAATAGGAATCACCAGCTGCCACATCATGCAGCTACAACACATCGCCTGGCCCTGCATCTCTGTTTAAATTTTAAGTAATTTTTCAATTTGTTTTTAAATTTCCTGCTGGTCTTTTGTTTATCCATCTGTAAAATATTTATCTTATTTACCTTTAATCTGAAATCAACTTAGAATAGATAGTTCAAACTAGCAGTTACTTACCAACCAATGAACTTATGGTTTTCCTGTAATGTCACTCCTTGTTTTTTTCACTCAGTGACAGTCACTGCAGAGGGCGCTCTTCCCAGACTGCTTCACGGCGACGGTGACTGCAGAGGACGCCCTTCCCAGACTGCTTCACGGCGACGGTGACTGCAGAGCCCTTCCCAGACTGCTTCACGGCGACGGTGACTGCAGAGGACGCCCTTCCCAGACTGCTTCACGGCGACGGTGACTGCAGAGGACGCTCCTTCCCAGACTGCTTCACGGCAACAGTGACTACAGAGGGCACCCTTCCCAGACTGCTTCACGGCGATGGTGACTGCAGAGGACACATTTCTCAGACTGTCATGTTAGCTGTTGTTGTGTTGTGTGTTGTCATGTCAGTCCTTGTCATGTGGGTGCTGTTGTTTCAGGTCTGTTGCATCATGAGCTGTTAAATCAGGGCTTTCGCATCATGGCCTGTCATGTCAGGTTGTCATGTTGGCTGTTATCATGTCAAGGGTTGTCGTAAGAGGTGTTGTTGTGTTGGTTGACATCATGTCAGGCGTTTTTGTATCGGGGGCTGTCATGTCAGGTGTTGTCATGCCAGTGGCTGTCATGTCAGGCTTTGTCATGTTGGGGGCCGTCATTTCAGGTGTTGTAATTTTAAGCATTGTCATATTGGGTCTTGTTGTCTCGGAGCTGTCATGCTGGACGCTGTCGTGCAAGGGGGCTGTCATGTCAGGTGTTGTCATGTCAAGTGTTGTCATGTCAGGTAATGTCATATCGGTTGTTGTCGTGTCGGGTGTTGTCATGTCGGGTATTGTCATGTTGGAGCCTGTCATGTGGAGTTTTGTCATGTCGAGTGTCATCGTTGTTATGTTGGGTGTCGTCATATTGGGTGTCATCATGTTGGGTTCTGTCATGTTGGGAGTTGTCGTGTCAGGTATTGTCATTTCAGGTGTTGTCATATTAGGTCTTGTTGTGTCGGGGGCTGACTTGCCGGGGTCTGTCATGCCTGGTGCTGTCGTGTCAGGTATTGTCATGTCGAATATTGTCTTGTCGGAGGCTGTCATATCAGGTGTTGTCATGTTGGGTGCTGACATGTCGGGTGCTGACATGTTGGGTGCTGTCATGTCGAGTACTGTCATGCTGGGGCCTGTCATGTCGGGAGTTTTCATGTCAGCTGTTTTTGCCTCATGTGCTGTCGTGTTCTTGTGTTCTTCTGTCGGGAGCTGACAATGTCAGGTAATGTGGTCTCGGGTGTTGTCATGTCGGGTGTTACCATGTTGGGTGTTATGTTGGGGGCTATCACATCGGGCTTTCTCATGCAGAGGAGCTATAAAAACAGTGCGAGAAGTAGAGAGAGTTCAAGAGCACAGGTGACTGAGGGATTTCCGTGAGGAGCGAGTAGGTGCTTCTTTCCTTCTCTACCTTTCCTCAGAAAGAAGAGCGGCAGCCTTGGTAAGTAGGACCTGGTGAGTAAATTAGAAAAATGTAGTATTTTTAAACATGTACCCGTAGTTGGATTTCACTAAAGAATAAGGGAAATTTAGGTAAAGTAATAAAGTAATATAAATAATCCTAAGTAGAATAAAGTTAACGTAAGTGAAGTAGAGTTAAGACATGGCAGGGCGGCTCAGTCCAGTGGAATGCACGTCCTGTAATATGAGTGAAATCATGGATGCGACCGGTCTCCTAGATGACCACACGTGCAGGAAGTGCTGCCAGCTGCAGAAACCTGAGCTCCAGGTTGCAGAGCTCAAGCAATGACTGGAGTCACTGTGGCGCATCTGCGAGGCTGAGAGCTACGTGGATGGCATGTTCAAAGAGTTGTTCACACCGCAGCTTAAGAGTCTGGAGACAGGGAGGGAATGGGTGATGACCAGGCTGTTAAAGTGAAGTAGCACAGGAATCCCCGGGTCCCGGTTTTCCATTTTGGAAACTGGTTCTTGAGAGGAGTGCAGTCAGAGCCAAGCTTGTGGCACAACAAGCGGCTCTGCCGTACAGGAAGGGGGGGGGGGCGGGGGAAGAAAGGAAGGGCAACAGTGATAGGGGATTCATAGGTTAGAGGAACAGACAACCATTTCTGTGGTTGTAGACATGAATCTAGAATGGTATGTTCCCTCCCTGGTACCAGGGTCAAGGATGTCACAGAGCGGCTGCAGGGCATTCTTCTGGGGGAGGGTGAACAGCCAGAGGGCTTGGTCCACATTGGTACCTATGACTTAGGTAGGAAGGAGGATGTGGTCCCGCAATCAGAATTTAGGGAGCTTGGCAGAAAATTAGCAAGCAGGACCTCAAATGTCGTCATGTTCAGATTACTCCCAGAGGCACGTGCCAGTGCCATAGGAGGGTAAGGCATGACTGGAAAGATGACGTAGGAGGGAGGACTTTAAATCTCTGGGACACTGGGATTGACTCTGGGGGAGATGGCACCTGTACAAGGCGGGCGGGTTGCACCTGAGCAGAGCTGGGACTGAGTTCCTTGCCTGTCATTTTGCTAGTGCTGTTGGAAGGCCTTTGAATTAATTCACAGGGGTGTGGGTCCAAGAAAAATATTAGAGAAAAATATCAGGGTGCACAAAATACTGGAAGGGCCAGATCGCACTAGGATAGAGAATAGTAAGTTAATAGGAGAAGTTGGGGTGAGGGAGAAAGTAACAAAATCTAAATCAGGATTACGATTCCTGTATGTAAATGCACTGAGTATAACAAATAAGATTGGGGAGTTACAGACGCAGATTGCCATGTGGAAATATGATGTTGTGGTGATAACAGAGACCTGGCTGAAGGAAGGGCAGAACTGGGTGTTAAATAATCTCATGTACAAAGTGTTCAGAACAGATAGGAAAGGAAGTAAAGGTGCAGTGGTGGCAGTATTGATTAAGGAGAGCGTTGCAGTCCTGGAGTAAGATAATGTTCCAGTGGGCTCAAGAACAGAAGCAATTTGGCTAGAGCTAAGGAACAAAATGTGTGCAATTACATTGCTTGGCATAGTCTATAGGACGCAAACTAGTGAGAAGGGCATAGAAGAACAAATCTGGGAATCCAGGATATTGCGGAGAGATGCAAGCATTATAGAGTAGTTATAGTGGGAGACTTTAATTACCTGAATGTAGACTGGGACAGTGGCAGTGTAAAGGGCAGAGAGGGGCAAAAGTTCTGAAATTATGTTCAGGAGAATTTTCTCAGCAGTATGTGTCCAATCCAACAAGAAAAGACGCACTGGTTCTTGGAAATGAGGTGAGCCATGTAGATCAAGTGTCAGTGGGGGAACAGTGATCATTGTGCTGTTCATTTTAGGATGATGATAGAAAAGGATGATAGGCAATCCAGAGTAAGAATAATTAACTGGAGGAGATCCAACATTGATGAGGCAAGAATGGAGCTGGGCCAGATAGACTGGAATGAAAGTTTGGCAGGAAAAACAGTAGCTGAACAATGGGTTACCTTCAAAAAAGAATTAGTTTTAGCACAGCAAAGGTACATTCCATTGAAAGGGAATGTTAGGGCAAACAAATCCAGAGCTCCGTGGTTGAAAAAGGAGATAGAAAGTAAGATAAAGAAGAAAAAGTGTGCTTATGACAGGTGTTAGGTAGAAAATACAATTGAGAGCCAAGGGAAATACACAAGGTTCAGAAGGGAGGTGAATAAACATATTAGAGAAGCCAAGAGGGATTATGAGAAAAGACTGGCAGCCAACATAAAAGAGAATCCCAAAGTCTTCTCTTGGCACATAAATAATAAAAGAGTGGTAAAAGCAGGAGAAGGACCGATTCGGACCTAAAACGGAATTTACACATGGGTACAGGGGCTATGGCTGAGGTATTAAATAAATACTTTGCATCCATCTTTACCAAGGAGGTAGATGCTACCCAGACCATGGTGACAGACGAAGAAATTCTGTCATGACAAGGGATCAAAATTGAAAAGGAGGAAGTGCTGAATAGGCTGTTGGTACTTAGAGTTGACAAGGCTGGACGAGATGCGTCCAAGGATATTGAAGGTAGTGAAAGTAGAAATTGCAGGGGCATGGGCCATAATTTCTCAGTCTTCCCTAAACTCAGGGGAGGTGCCAGAGGACTGAAAAATTGCAAACATTACCCTTGTTAAAAAAAAGGTTGTAAGGATAAGCCCAGCAATTTAACGTCAGTGGTGGGCAAGATCCTAGAAAGAATTATTCGGGATAGAATTAGCCGTCGCGTGGAAAAATTTGGGTTGTGTGTGTCTGTGTGTGCGTATAGAGGTTTAAGGAGGGATAGAGTTTAAAGTTAAATAGTTAAAAGTTAGTAGTTCATATTTCTTTCTTTTGCCACTGGTTACAGACAGTTAATAAACTGTTATCTACTTGTTAAGTTTACAAACCTAGTTTAACCTAAATTAAACAGTCAGGTAGAATTGGGACAATTTTGTGGTCTGATTAAACTTCTCACATTGTCACAGCCCGGGGAGCAGTGGGACTTGATATGACAACACACTATCCTCAGTGAGTCGTGTCACTTGTGAGAAAAGTTACTTCTCATTGAATGAAAGGGACAGTAGCTACATATACACAAAATTGGCTGAAAAATAGGAAGCAGAGAGTAATGGTCAATGGATAATTTTCAGGCTGGAGGAAGGTTTGTAGAGGAGTTCCCCAGTAGTTGGTATTGGGAGCTTTGCTTTTCCTGATATTTCTTAATGATCTAGATCTTGGTGTGCAGCAGACAATTTAAAGGTTTGCGGATGATACAAAGTTTGGGAGTGTTGTCAACTGTGAGGAGGACAGAACTTCCAAACGACATAGACAAGTTAGTGGAGTGGGCACATAGATGGCAGGTTAAGATCAATGTGGGGAAGTGTGAGGTGATGCATTTTGGGAGGAAGAACATGGACTGACAATCTAAAGTAAGGGGTGAAATTTTGAAGGGGGTGCAGGAGAAGAAAGACCTGGGTGTATATGTACATAGATCATTGAAGGTAGCAGGACAGGTGGAGAGAGCAATTAATAAAGCATATAGTATTCCTGGGCTTTTAATAGGGGCATAGTGTACAACAGAATCACAGTGCAGAAGAGGCCCTTCAACCCATCAAGTCTGCACCAACACGTGAGAAACGCCTGACCTACCTACCTAATTCCACTTACCAGCACTTGGCCCATAGCCTTGAATGTTATGACGTGTCAAGTGCTCATCCAGGTACTTTTTAAAGGATGTGAGGCAACCCACCTCCACCACCCTCCCAGGTAGTGCATTCCAGACCGTCACCACCCTCTGGGTAAAAAAGTTTTTCCTCACATCCCCCCTAACCCTCCTGCCCCTCATCTTGAACTTATGCCCCCTCGTGACTGACCCTTCAACTAAAGGGAACAGCTGCTCCCTATCCACCCTGTCCATGACCCTCATAATCTTGTACATCTCGATCAGGTCGCCCCTCAGTTTCTCTGCTCCAACGAAAACAACCCAAGTCTATCCAACCTGTCTTCATAACTTAAATGTTTCATCCCAGCCAACACCCTGGTGAATTTCCTCTGCACCCCCTCCAGTGCAATCACATCCTTCCTATAATGTGGCGACCAGAACTGCACACAGTACTCCAGCTGTGGCTTCACCAAGCTTCTGGATAACTCGAACATGACCTCCCTACTTTTGTAATTTATGCCTCGATTGATAAAGGCAAGTGTCCCATATGCCTTTTTCACCATCCCACTAACATGCCCTTCCGCCTTCAGAGATCTATGGACACACACGCCAAGGTCCCTTTGTTCCTCAGAACTTCCTAGTGCCATGTTGTTCATTGAATACATCCTTGTCAAATTACTCCTTCCAAAGTGTATCACGTCACAGCAAGGAGGCCATGCTGAATTTATATAAATACTCATTAGACCTCAGCTGGAGTATCGTGTATAGTTCTGGGCACCACATTATAGGAAGGATGTGAACACACTGGAGATAGTGCAGAAGCAATTTACAAGAATGGTTCCAGGGATGAGAAACTTCAGCTATGAGGATAGATTGGAGAAGCTGGGACTGTTCTCCTTGGAGAGAAGGCTCTAAGAGGAGATTTGACAGAGATGTTCAAAATTTTGAGGGGGCTGGGCATGGCAGATAATGAGAAGTTGTTCCCACTTGTAAAAGGATCAAGAACGAGGGGGCACAGATTTAAAGTGATTTGCAAAAGGACCAAGTGTGACTTGAGAAAAAGCTTTCATCCACCAAGTGGTTTGGGTCTGGAATGCACTGCCTGGAAGTGTAGGGAGACAGGTTCATTCGAGGCATTCAAGTAGGCATTAGATGATTATTTGAACAGAAACAATGTGCAGGTGTACAGGGAAAAGGCAGAGCAATGGCATTGAGTCATAATGCTCATTTGGAGAGCTGGTGCAGACATGATGGGCCAAATGGCCTCCTTATGTGCCGTTAAAATTGGGTGATTCTGTATGCAGTAATACCCCTATTGAGTGAAATGTAACTGCACGGCTTTTCCAAATACAAGTGCTTTGAGGCCACCTCAGAAGTAATGAAGAGACTTATTCCAGCTATCTTGCATGGGATGGCTGCTCTTTTGCAAGCATTGCATTCCCCAAACATAAAGCAGGTAGAGCTTTCGCACGTTCAACAACCCCGCCTTTGTACTGACTCCTGCATTTAGCATTCAAGTGATCTTGATATTCAGCAACCATGGAGTCCTTAATTTTTTGCAGCACTGCAAAGTTGTGTGTATTTGATTTGAAAGTAGCTGGAAAGAACAGCTTTCCTAAAAATTTTCAGGGTAACAGCCATTTTGTCTTTTCTATGAAACTGAATCCCTGTCAATATCAGAAGTCTATCTATATGTCAAATTTGTGCACAATCTAGCAACATGAATGTAATCATGGACTCTGGGATTTTTGGGTCAAACTTTGTCAATCACTTGCACAACCTACCGAACTCCATAACATACTCCTCCAGGGACTGGTTGTCTGCCTTTGTAAATTTATCAAAAGTTGATCACCCTTCATAGCCTTCCGGCAAATCATCTTTCATTTAAATCTTATACAAAAATTGTAATAGAAGAGTTAATTCCTCTTTGGTATCCATGGATCAGAAAATACTTTACTTCTAAGCTTACTTTTTCCTGGTAATACAAAGCTGTACCTTTCTTCTTCCGGATAACAAGATCATTCATATCCGCATTCCCACCTTGTTTTCCTATTGCTCATATGGTTCAGATGCTGGGAAAAAATGGTGGACAATCAAGGCTTGAGAACTTGCATTGGGCCTCAGCCATTTTGCACAGAGGTTGCCAGGAGTAGTATAAATCCTTTCCAAATTCCAATCATCAGAGCTCAATGTTCATTCTGTGCTGCCATTTTAAAAATCACTATTCATACATTGACGAAAGGACAAATTTGGAGCCTGTTTTTACCAAAATACAGGTTTATTCACAACAACACAAAGCAGAAACTCAGAATCACTTTTTCCCATACCACAACAGTGTAAACATGCTCTTATATAATGAAGAATAATTCCCCAATCTTTACCCAATTAGTAACAACTGATCTCACTCACAAACTACAGCATGCACTAACTAATAAACATTGTCTTGTTGCAATTTTTTGAGTGGTATTCAATTGGTGGATGTTGTATTGGTGAGTGATGAATTAATGGGTGCTGTGTTGAGTCGTGCTGTGTTGATGGGTGATGAACTGATGGGTGCATTGCTGATGACTGCTGTGTTCATGGGTGCTGATTTGCTGGGTAATGAATTGATAGGCGTTCTGTTGATGGGTGCTGTGTCAATGGCTTCAGTGTTGATGGGTGCTCTGTTGATGGGTAATGAATCGATGGATGCTCATCTGATGGGTGATAATTTGATGGGTGCTGTATTGCTCGGTGATGAAATGCTGGGTGCTATGTTTGTGGGTAAGCAAATAATGCAGCTGTGTTGAGGGCTGCTATGTCGATGGGTGCTGTGTTTAAGGGTGCTGAGTTGCTGGTTGATGAAATGATGTGTGTTGTGCTGATGGCTGCTTTGTTGATGCGTGATGAATTGAAGGATGCTGCATTGATGGGTGCTGTGTTGATGGGTGCTGTGACGGCGGGTGCTGTGCTGAAGGTATTGATGGGAGCTCTGTCAATGGATGCTGCGTTGATGGGTGATGGGTTCATGGGTGTCATGTCGGGTACCAGGTCAATGGGGGCTATGTTGATGGGTGACGAATTGATGGGTGCTGGTTTGATGGGTGATGGATGATGGGTGCGGTGTTCATGGTTGCTATTTTGATAGGCACTGTGTTGACAGGTGCCCTTTCAATAGGTGTGCATTCATAGGTGGTGAATCGATGGGAGCTCTGTTGATGGGCGATGGACCGATGTGTGCTCTGTTAATTGGTGCTGTGTTGAAGGGTGATGAAATGATGGGTGCTGTATTGATGGGTGCAGATTTGATGAGTGATGAATTGAAGGGTGCAGCGTACATGGTTGTGGTGTTGATGGGCATTGTGCTGACGGGTGCTGTGTTGCTGGTGATGAATTGTTGGGCACCGAGATGCTGGGTGATGAACTGTTGGGCGCTGTGTTATGGGTGATGAACTGTTGGGCGCTGTGTTATGGGTGATGAACTGTTGGGCGCTGTGTTATGGGTGATGAACTGTTGGGCGCTGTGTTATGGGTGATGAATTGTTGGGCGCTGTGTTACTGGGTGATGAATTATTCATTGTCAAAGTTGCTCGGTAATGAATTGTAGGGCGCCGTGTTGCTATGTGATGAACGTTTTGATGCTGTGTTGCTGGGTGGTGAATGGTTGTATGTCGTTTGGCTCGTGATGAATTATTGGGCGCTGTGTTCCTCGATGATGTCTTGCTGGGTGATGAATTCTGGGGGGCTGTGGTGCTGGGTGATGAATTGCTGGGTGATGAATTCTGGGGGGCTGTGGTGCTGGGTGATGAATTGCTGGGTGATGAATTCTGGGGGGCTGTGGTGCTGGGTGATGAATTGCTGGGTGATGAATTCTGGGGGGCTGTGGTGCTGGGTGATGAATTGCTGGGTGATGAATTCTGGGGGGCTGTGGTGCTGGGTGATGAATTGCTGGGTGATGAATTCTGGGGGGCTGTGGTGCTGGGTGATGAATTGCTGGGTGATGAATTCTGGGGGGCTGTGGTGCTGGGTGATGAATTGCTGGGTGATGAATTCTGGGGGGCTGTGGTGCTGGGTGATGAATTGCTGGGTGATGAATTGCTGGGTGATGAATTCTGGGGGGCTGTGGTGCTGGGTGATGAATTGCTGGGTGATGCCCTGCATCCTCTTTATTTGGAGCTGCGCCTTTAAGAGGTCCGGTGAGGTCATCACACGGCGCCGGAAGTGTTGCCAGGTTCTGTGGGTTCTCTGGCTTTGCTCGGATCTGATGGAGGCTCCGACCGGGAAGCGATGCCGCGGGCGGCCGAAGGTCCGCACGGAGCAGGAGCGGAGGGACCGCAAGCGGGAGTGGCACCGAAATCGGTGTCAGCGCTCGGTTTACCTGGGCCTGGAGAGTGAGCGCTGGAAGGGTCTGAGGAGCCAACTGGGTCACCAGAGAGATGAGGAGATTGCGGGACTGCTCTTGGACTGGTGAGTGGGGAGGGCGGGGGCGGGCGGGGGCGGGGAGGTAGGTGGGGGGGGAGGGAATTACATGAGGGGGGGGGTGAGGGGAGAGGAGGGGGCTGGGGGTGTGTGGAGGGGGGGGGGCGTGGGGAGGATGGAATGAGGAGGGGGAAGTGGGGTGTGTTGGCGAGGGGGGGTGGGGATTGGAGACGTGGGCTGGCGGGAGACGGGGGTGTTTGGGAAGCGGAGGTGGGGTCGGGTGCTGTGGGGTGGGGGCCGGGCGCTGGGGGGATACTGGAGAAGGGTTGTCTTTGGTTGCGATGGGGGATTTGGATTGGGGACAGGTTTGGGAGTGGAAATGAGGGGCTTGGGCGATTGGGGGTGGAGATGGGGCTGGGGGTTAGCGGTTGAGAGAGACAGACTGGCTTGAGGGTGGTGCAGAGAGACGGCGCGACTGGGGAGACAGAAATTGAGTGGGGTGACGCGAGAGAGACCGTGATTGCGGGGTGAGGTGGGGGCGGAGCGGGGGGAGGCAGTGGGGGTGGAGCGAGGGGGAGGGGGAGGCGATGGGGGCGGAGTGAGGGGGAGGTGGAGGCGATGGGGGCAGGGGGAGGGGGAGGCGATGGGGGCGGAGCGAGGGGGAGGGGGAGGCGATGGGGGCGGAGCGAGGGGGAGGGGGAGGCGGTGGGGGCGGAGCGAGGAGGAGGGGGAGGCGGTGGGGGCGGAGCGAGGAGGAGGGGGAGGCGGTGGGGGCGGAGCGAGGGGGAGGGGGAGGCGGTGGGGGCGGAGCGAGGGGGAGGGGGAGGCGGGTGGGGGGCGGAGCGAGGGGGAGGGGGAGGCGGTGGGGGCGGAGCGAGGGGGAGGGGGAGGCGGTGGGGGCGGAGCGAGGGGGAGGGGGAGGCGGTGGGGGCGGAGCGAGGGGGAGGGGGAGGCGGTGGGGGCGGAGCGAGGGGGAGGGGGAGGCGGTGGGGGCGGAGCGAGGGGGAGGGGGAGGCGGTGGGGGCGGAGCGAGGGGGAGGGGGAGGCGGTGGGGGCGGAGCGAGGGGGAGGGGGAGGCGGTGGGGGCGGAGCGAGGGGGAGGGGGAGGCGGTGGGGGCTGAGGGAGGGGGAGGCGGTGGGGGCGGAGCGAGGGGGAGGGGGAGGGGGAGGCGGTGGGGGGCGGAGCGAGGGGGAGGGGGAGGCGGTGGGGGCGGAGCGAGGGGGAGGGGGAGGCGGTGGGGGCGGAGCGAGGGGGAGGGGGAGGCGGTGGGGTCGGAGCGAGGGGGAGGCGGTGGGGTCGGAGCGAGGGGGAGGGGGAGGCGGTGGGGTCGGAGCGAGGGGGAGGGGGAGGCGGTGGGGTCGGAGCGAGGGGGAGGGGGAGGCGGTGGGGTCGGAGCGAGGGGGAGGGGGAGGCGGTGGGGTCGGAGCGAGGGGGGAGGGGGAGGCGGTGGGGTCGGAGCGAGGGGGAGGGGGAGGCGGTGGGGGCGGAGCGAGGGGGAGGGGGAGGCGGTGGGGGCGGAGCGAGGGGGAGGGGGAGGCGGTGGGGGCGGAGCGAGGGGGAGGGGGAGGCGGTGGGGGCGGAGCGAGGGGGAGGGGGAGGCGGGTGGGGGCGGAGCGAGGGGGAGGGGGAGGCGGTGGGGGCGGAGCGAGGGGGAGGGGGGAGGCGGTGGGGGCGGAGCGAGGGGGAGGGGGAGGCGGGTGGGGGCGGAGCGAGGGGGAGGGGGAGGCGGTGGGGGCGGAGCGAGGGGGAGGGGGGAGGCGGTGGGGGCTGAGGGAGGGGGAGGCGGTGGGGGCGGAGCGAGGGGGAGGGGGAGGGGGAGGCGGTGGGGGCGGAGCGAGGGGGAGGGGGAGGCGGTGGGGGCGGAGCGAGGGGGAGGGGGAGGCGGTGGGGTCGGAGCGAGGGGGAGGCGGTGGGGTCGGAGCGAGGGGGAGGGGGAGGCGGTGGGGTCGGAGCGAGGGGGAGGGGGAGGCGGTGGGGGTCGGAGCGAGGGGGAGGGGGAGGCGGTGGGGTCGGAGCGAGGGGGAGGGGGAGGCGGTGGGGTCGGAGCGAGGGGGAGGGGGAGGCGGTGGGGTCGGAGCGAGGGGGAGGGGGAGGCGGTGGGGTCGGAGCGAGGGGGAGGGGGAGGCGGTGGGGTCGGAGCGAGGGGGAGGGGGAGGCGGTGGGGTCGGAGCGAGGGGGAGGCGGTGGGGTCGGGGCGAGGGGGAGGCGGTGGGGTCGGGGCGAGGGGGGAGGCGGTGGGGTCGGGGCGAGGGGGAGGCGGTGGGGTCGGGGCGAGGGGGGAGGCGGTGGGGTCGGGGCGAGGGGGAGGCGGTGGGGGCGGGGCGAGGGGGAGGCGGTGGGGGGCGGGGCGAGGGGGGAGGCGGTGGGGGCGGGGCGAGGGGGAGGCGGTGGGGGCGGGGCGAGGGGGAGGCGGTGGGGGCGGGGGGAGGGGGAGGCGGTGGGGTCGGAGCGAGGGGGAGGCGGTGGGGGCGGGGCGAGGGGGAGGCGGTGGGGGCGGGGCGAGGGGGAGGCGGTGGGGGCGGGGCGAGGGGGGAGGCGGTGGGGGGCGGGGCGAGGGGGAGGGGCAGAGCAGGGGGGAAGGTGAGGGGGCGGAGCGAGGGTGAGGGGGAGGCGGTGGGGTCGGAGCGAGGGGGAGGCGGTGGGGTCGGAGCGAGGGGGAGGGGCAGAGCAGGGGGGAGGGTGAGGGGGCGGAGCGAGGGTGAGGGGGCGGGGGCAGGGTGAGGGGGGTGGCAGCGGCGGCGGAGCGAGGGAGAGGGGCCGTGGGGGCGGAGCGGGGGGGAGGGGGAGGGAGAGGGGCCGCGGGGGGCGGAGCGAGGGAGAGGGGCCGTCGGGGCGGATCGAGGGGTGGGGACGGGAGAGGGGCCGCGGGGGCAGAGCAGGTGGGAGGGAGAGGGGCCGCGGGGGCGGAGCGAGGATGAAGGGATGGGGGCGGAGCGAGGGTGAAGGGGTGGGGGCGGAGCGAGGGGGAGGGGGAGAGGGCGCAGGGGCGGTGCGAGGGGGAGAGGCTGCGGGGGCGGAGCGGGTGGGAGGGAGAGGGCCCGAGAGGGCAAAGCGAGGGTGGGGGTGGCGGAGCAAGGGTTGGGGGAGAAGTTGTGGGAGCTAAGGGAAGGGGAGGGACCCTGGAGATGGAGCGAGGGGGCGGGGGAGGGATGGTGGGGGGTGGAGCGAGGGGACAGGCGAGGGACCGTGGGGGCGGAGTGGGGGAGGGACCATGGCGGCGGGCGAGGGACCGTGGGGACGGACCATGGGGGCGGGGGAGGGACCATGGGGACGGGGGAGGGACCATGGGGGCGGAGCGAGGGGGCAGGGGACGGACTGTGGGGGGGCGGAGCGAGGGGGCGGGGAGGGACCGTGGGGGCGGAGCGAGAGGTGGGGGAGGGTGCGTGGGGGCGACCCACTGGACCGTGGGGGCGGGGGAGGGATCGTGTGTGCGGAGCGAATGGGCAGGAGAGGGAGCATGGGGGCGGTGCCAGGGGTTGTGGGTGGGACCGTGTGGGCAGGGCGAGGGAATGTGGGCGGGGGCGGGGAGGGGGCAGAGGAGGGACCGTGTGGGAGAGACGGACGAGGGGCAGAGCGAGGGGGCATGGGAGAGACCGTGTGGTCGGAACGAGGGGGCGGGGGAGAGACTGTGGGCCGGAGCGAAGGGGCGGTGCGAGGGATCTCAGGGGCGGAGCAAGGGGCGGAGAGAGAGAGAGACTCGGTGGGGACGGAGAGAGAGAGAGACTCGGTGGGGACGGAGAGAGAGAGAGACTCGGTGGGGGCGGAGAGAGAGAGAGACTCGGTGGGGGCGGAGAGAGAGAGAGACTCGGTGGGGGCGGAGAGAGAGAGAGACTCGGTGGGGGCGGAGAGAGAGAGAGACTCGGTGGGGGCGGAGAGAGAGAGAGACTCGGTGGGGGCGGAGAGAGAGAGAGACTCGGTGGGGGCGGAGAGAGAGAGAGACTCGGTGGGGGCGGAGAGAGAGAGAGACTCGGTGGGGGCGGAGAGAGAGAGAGACTCGGTGGGGGCGGAGAGAGAGAGAGACTCGGTGGGGGCGGAGAGAGAGAGAGACTCGGTGGGGGCGGAGAGAGAGAGAGACTCGGTGGGGGCGGAGAGAGAGAGAGACTCGGTGGGGGCGGAGAGAGAGAGAGACTCGGTGGGGGCGGAGAGAGAGAGAGACTCGGTGGGGGCGGAGAGAGAGAGAGACTCGGTGGGGGCGGAGAGAGAGAGAGAGATTCGGTGGGGGCGGAGAGAGAGAGAGACTCGGTGGGGGCGGAAAGAGAGAGAGAGATTCGGTGGGGGCGGAGAGAGAGAGAGAGATTCGGTGGGGGCGGAGAGAGAGAGAGATTCGGTGGGGGCGGAGAGAGAGAGAGACTCGGTGGGGGCGGAGAGAGAGAGAGAGAGAGATTCGGTGGGGGCGGAGAGAGAGAGAGAGTTTCGGTGGGGGCGGAGAGAGAGAGAGACTCGGTGGGGGCGGAGAGAGAGAGAGACTCGGTGGGGGCGGAGAGTGAGAGAGACTCGGTGGGGGCGGAGAGAGAGAGAGACTCGGTGGGGGCGGAGAGTGAGAGAGACTCGGTGGGGGCGGAGAGAGAGAGAGACTCGGTGGGGGCGGAGAGAGAGAGAGAGATTCGGTGGGGGGGAGAGAGAGAGAGATTCGGTGGGGGTGGAGAGAGAGAGAGAGATTCGGTGGGGGCGGAGAGAGAGAGAGAGATTCGGTGGGGGCGGAGAGAGAGAGAGATTCGGTGGGGGCGGAGAGAGAGAGAGATTCGGTGGGGGCGGAGAGAGAGAGAGATTCGGTGGGGGCGGAGAGAGAGAGAGAGAGATTCGGTGGGGGCGGACAGAGAGAGAGAGAGATTCGGTGGGGGCGGACAGAGAGAGAGAGAGATTCGGTGGGGGCGGAGAGAGAGAGAGAGAGAGAGATTCGGTGGGGGCGGAGAGAGAGAGAGAGAGAGATTCGGTGGGGGCGGAGAGAGAGAGAGAGAGAGATTCGGTGGGGGCGGAGAGAGAGAGGTTCGGTGGGGGCGGAGAGAGAGAGTTTCGGTGGGGGCGGAGAGAGAGAGAGTTTCGGTGGGGGCGGAGAGAGAGAGAGACTCGGTGGGGGCGGAGAGTGAGAGAGACTCGGTGGGGGCGGAGAGAGAGAGAGACTCGGTGGGGGCGGAGAGAGAGAGAGACTCGGTGGGGGCGGAGAGAGAGAGAGAGATTCGGTGGGGGCGGAGAGAGAGAGATTCTGTGGGGGCGGAGAGAGAGAGAGATTCTGTGGGGGCGGAGAGAGAGAGAGATTCTGTGGGGGCGGAGAGAGAGAGAGATTCTGTGGGGGCGGAGAGAGAGAGAGATTCGGTGGGGGCGGAGAGAGAGAGAGATTCGGTGGGGGCGGAGAGAGAGAGATTCGGTGGGGGCGGAGAGAGAGAGATTCGGTGGGGGCGGAGAGAGAGAGATTCGGTGGGGGCGGAGAGAGAGAGAGAGAGATTCGGTGGGGGCGGAGAGAGAGAGAGAGAGATTCGGTGGGGGCAGAGAGAGAGAGATTCGGTGGGGGCGGAGAGAGAGAGAGAGAGAGATTCGGTGGGGGCGGAGAGAGAGAGAGAGAGAGAGATTCGGTGGGGCGGAGAGAGAGAGAGAGAGAGATTCGGTGGGGGCGGAGAGAGAGATTCGGTGGGGGCGGAGAGAGAGAGAGAGAGAGAGATTCGGTGGGGGCGGAGAGAGAGAGAGAGAGATTCGGTGGGGGCGGAGAGAGAGAGAGCCGGTGGGGGCGGAGAGAGAGAGATGGAGAGAGAGCCGGTGGGGGCGGAGAGAGAGAGATGGAGAGAGAGACGGTAGGGGCGGAGAGAGAGAGAGAGGGAGAGAGAGACGGTGGGGGTGCAGAGAGAGGGAGAGAGAGACGGTGGGGGCGAGAGAGAGGGAGAGAGAGACGGTGGGGGCGAGAGAGAGGGAGAGAGAGACGGTGGGGGCGAGAGAGGGAGAGAGAGACGGTGGGGGCGAGAGAGAGAGAGAGAGAGACGGTGGGGGCGAGAGAAAGAGAGAGAGAGACGATGGGGGCGAGAGAGAGAGAGAGAGACGGTGGGGGCGAGAGAGAGAGAGAGAGACGGTGGGGGCGAGAGAGAGAGAGAGAGACGGTGGGGGCGGAGAGAGAGAGAGAGAGACGGTGGGGGCGGAGAGAGAGAGATGGTGGGGGCGGATAGAGTGCGAGAGAGAGAGAGATTCAGTGGGGGCGGAGAGAGAGAGAGATTCAGTGGGGACGGCGAGAGAGAGAGCCGGTGGGGGCGGAGAGAGAGAGACAGTAGGGGCGGAGAGAGAGAGAGGGAGAGAGAGACGGTGGGGGTGAAGAGAGAAGGAGAGAGAGAGAGACGGTGGGGGCGGAGAGTGAGAGAGAGACGGTGGGGGCGGAGAGTGAGAGAGGGACGGTGGGGGCGGAGAGTGAGAGAGAGACGGTGGGGGCGGAGAGAGAGAGAGACGGTGGGGGCGGAGAGAGCGAGAGAGACAGAGAGAGAGAGACGGTGGGGGCGAAGAGAGAGAGAGAGGGAGAGGTGGTGGGGGTGGAGAGAGAGAGAGAGAGACAGTGGGGACGAAGAGAGAGACGGTGGGGACGAAGAGAGAGACGGTGGGGACGAAGAGAGAGACGGTGGGGACGAAGAGAGAGACGGTGGGGACGAAGAGAGAGACGGTGGGGTCGAAGAGAGAGAGAGAGACGGTGGGGTCGAAGAGAGAGAGAGGGAGAGACGGTGGGGGCGGAGAGAGAGAGACGGTGGGGGCGGAGAGAGAGAGAGAGACGGTGGGGGCGAAGAGAGAGCGAGAGGGAGAGGTGGTGGGGGTAGAGAGAGAGAGAGAGACGGTGGGGACGAAGAGAGAGACGGTGGGGACGAAGAGAGAGACGGTGGGGACGAAGAGAGAGACGGTGGGGACGAAGAGAGAGACGGTGGGGACGAAGAGAGAGAGAGAGAGAGACGGTGGGGGCGGAGAGAGAGAGAGAGATGGTGGGGCGAAGAGAGAGAGAGAGAGATGGTGGGGGCAAAGAGAGAGAGAGGGAGAGATGGTGGGGGCGGAGAGAGAGAGATGGAGAGAGAGAGACGGTAGGAGCGGAGAGAGAGAGAGAGAGGGAGAGAGAGACGGTGGGGGTGCAGAGAGAGGGAGAGAGAGACGGTGGGGGCGCGAGAGAGGGAGAGAGAGACAGTGGGGGCGAGAGAGAGAGAGAGAGACGGTGGGGGCGAGAGAAAGAGAGAGAGAGACGGTGGGGGCGAGAGAGAGAGAGACGGTGGGGGCGAGAGAGAGAGAGAGAGAGAGACGGTGGGGGCGGAGAGAGAGAGAGAGACGGTGGGGGCGGAGAGAGAGAGACGGTGGGGGCGGAGAGAGAGAGAGAGACGGTGGGGGCGAAGAGAGAGACGGTGGGGGCGAAGAGAGAGACGGTGGGGGCGAAGAGAGAGACGGTGGGGGCGAAGAGAGAGACGGTGGGGGCGAAGAGAGAGACGGTGGGGACGAAGAGAGAGACGGTGGGGACGAAGAGAGAGACGGTGGGGACGAAGAGAGAGAGAGAGAGAGACGGTGGGGACGAAGAGAGAGAGAGAGAGAGAGACGGTGGGGACGAAGAGAGAGAGACGGTGGGGGCGGAGAGAGAGAGAGACGGTGGGGACGGAGAGAGAGAGAGAGAGACGGTGGGGGCGAAGAGAGAGAGAGGGAGAGATGGTGGGGGCGGAGAGAGAGAGATGGAGAGAGAGACGGTAGGGGCGGAGAGAGAGGGAGAGACAGACGGTGGGGGTGCAGAGAGAGGGAGAGAGAGACGGTGGGGGCGAGAGAGAGGGAGAGAGAGACGGTGGGGGCGAGAGAAAGAGAGAGAGAGACGGTGGGTCGAGAGAGAGAGAGAGACGGTGGGGGCGAGAGAGAGAGAGAGAGAGACGGTGGGGGTGAGAGAGAGAGAGAGAGAGACGGTGGGGGCGAGAGAGAGAGAGACGGTGGGGGCGGAGAGAGAGAGAGAGACGGTGGGGGCGGAGAGAGAGAGACGGTGGGGGCGGAGAGAGAGAGACGGTGGGGGCGGATAGAGAGCGAGCGAGAGAGAGATTCAGTGAGGGCGGAGCGAGAGAGAGATTCGGTGGGGACGGCGAGAGAGAGAGCCGGTGGGGGCGGAGAGAGAGAGACGGTAGGGGCGGAGAGAGAGAGAGAGAGAGAGAGACGGTGGGGGTGAAGAGAGAAGGAGCGAGAGAGACACGGTGGGGGCGGAGAGAGAGAGAGACGGTGGGGGCGGAGAGAGAGCGAGAGAGACAGAGAGAGAGAGACGGTGGGGGCGAAGAGAGAGAGAGAGAGACGGTGGGGGCGGAGAGAGAGAGAGACGGTGGGGGCGGAGAGAGAGCGAGAGAGACAGAGAGAGAGAGACGGTGGGGGCGGACAGAGAGAGAGAGACGGTGGGGGCGAAGAGAGAGAGAGAGAGAGACGGTGGGGACGAAGAGAGAGACGGTGGGGACGAAGAGAGAGACGGTGGGGACGAAGAGAGAGACGGTGGGGACGAAGAGAGAGAGAGAGAGAGACGGTGGGGGCGGGGAGAGAGAGACGGTGGGGGCGAAGAGAGAGAGAGAGAGAGACGGTGGGGGCGAAGAGAGAGGGAGAGATGGTGGGGGCGGAGAGAGAGAGAGGGAGAGAGAGACGGTAGGGGCGGAGAGAGAGGGAGAGAGAGACGGTGGGGGTGCAGAGAGAGGGAGAGAGAGACGGTGGGGGCGAGAGAGAGGGAGAGAGAGACGGTGGGGGCGAGAGAGAGGGAGAGAGAGACGGTGGGGGCGAGAGAAAGAGAGAGAGAGACGGTGGGGGCGAGAGAAAGAGAGAGAGAGACGGTGGGGGCGAGAGAAAGAGAGAGAGAGACGGTGGGGGCGAGAGAGAGAGAGAGAGACGGTGGGGGCGGAGAGAGAGAGAGAGACGGTGGGGGCGGAGAGAGAGAGACGGTGGGGGCGGAGAGAGAGAGAGATTCGGTGGGGACGGCGAGAGAGAGAGCCGGTGGGGGCGGAGAGAGAGAGACGGTAGGGGCGGAGAGAGAGAGAGGGAGAGAGAGACGGTGAGGGTGAAGAGAGAAGGAGAGAGAGAGAGACGGTGGGGGCGGAGAGAGAGAGAGAGAGACGGTGGGGGCGGAGAGAGAGAGAGAGACGGTGGGGGCGGGGAGAGAGAGAGAGACGGTGGGGGCGGAGAGAGAGACGGTGGGGGCGGAGAGAGAGTGAGAGAGACAGAGAGAGAGAGACGGTGGGGGCGAAGAGAGAGAGAGAGGGAGAGGTGGTGGGGGTGGAGAGAGAGAGAGACGGTGGGGACGAAGAGAGAGACGGTGGGGACGAAGAGAGAGACGGTGGGGACGAAGAGAGAGACGGTGGGGTCGAAGAGAGAGAGAGAGACGGTGGGGGCGGAGAGAGAGAGAGAGAGACGGTGGGGGCGAAGAGAGAGAGAGAGAGACGGTGGGGGCGAAGAGAGAGAGAGGGAGAGACGGTGGGGGCGGAGAGAGAGAGACGGTGGGGGCGGAGAGAGAGCGAGAGACAGTGGGGGCGAAGAGAGAGAGAGAGAGAGGTGGTGGGGGTGGAGAGAGAGAGAGAGAGACGGTGGGGACGAAGAGAGAGACGGTGGGGACGAAGAGAGAGACGGTGGGGACGAAGAGAGAGAGAGAGAGAGAGAGACGGTGGGGGCGGA
This sequence comes from Isurus oxyrinchus, assembly GCA_026770705.1. Taxonomy (NCBI): domain Eukaryota; kingdom Metazoa; phylum Chordata; class Chondrichthyes; order Lamniformes; family Lamnidae; genus Isurus; species Isurus oxyrinchus. Next base: position 4,048,124 of record JANJGN010000035.1, on the reverse strand, counting down.
GAGAGAGAGAGACGGTGGGGGCGAAGAGAGAGAGAGGGAGAGACGGTGGGGCGGAGAGAGAGAGGGAGAGACTGTGGGGGCGAAGAGAGAGAGAGACTGTGGGGGCGAAGAGAGAGAGAGACTGTGGGGGCGAAGAGAGAGAGAGACTGTGGGGGCGAAGAGAGAGAGAGACTGTGGGGGCGAAGAGAGAGAGAGAGACTGTGGGGGCGAAGAGAGAGAGAGACTGTGGGGGCGAAGAGAGAGAGAGACTGTGGGGGCGAAGAGAGAGAGAGACTGTGGGGGCGAAGAGAGAGAGAGACTGTGGGGGCGAAGAGAGAGAGAGACTGTGGGGGCGAAGAGAGAGAGAGACTGTGGGGGCGAAGAGAGAGAGAGACTGTGGGGGCGAAGAGAGAGAGAGACTGTGGGGGCGAAGAGAGAGAGAGAGACTGTGGGGGCGAAGAGAGAGAGAGACTGTGGGGGCGAAGAGAGAGAGAGACTGTGGGGGCGAAGAGAGAGAGAGACTGTGGGGGCGAAGAGAGAGAGAGACTGTGGGGGCGAAGAGAGAGAGGGGTGAGTTGGGGAGAGGAAGTGGTGTTGCAGGGGAGAGGGTGATGGAGGTAGCAAGCTGGAGAGAGTGCGTGGGGTGTGCAGAGAGGGTGTGGGTGCTTGGGGGGAATGTGATGAGGATGAGCGGGCGAGAGGGTGCGTGGATCTGGGGGAGATTGCCAGGAGGTGGGGGCCTGGGAGAGGGCGAGGGGGCAGGGGAGAGGGCGAGGAAGCAGGGGAGGTGTCGAGGGGACTGGAGTATGGGAGAGGACGCGGGGGCAATGGGGGCTGGGCTGTGGTGGGGTGTGGTGCTCTGTGGATAGGGCGATGGTGCTCTCAGGGCCTGGGGAAAGAGCGAGGCATGGGCGGGGGAGTGTCGAGGGGGCTTGTGGGGGGAGAGGCGAGGAGGCGGCAGGTCTGGGGTGAGGGCGAGGGAGCGAGGGGGCTGATGAGAGGGTGGTTGGTTGCTGGGCAGAGGATGAGGGGGGCGGGGGGTCTGAGCATCTGGAGGGGGCGGGTGGGTTGGGGCGAGAGGGAGGTCTGGCTGCAGAGAGGGCTGGCTGTGGGAGAGAGAGGGAGAGGGCTGGCTGTGGGAGAGAGAGGGAGAGGGCTGGCTGTGGGGGAGAGAGGGAGAGGGCTGGCTGTGGAGGAGTGAGGGAGAGGGCTGGCGTGGGGGAGAGAGGGAGAGGGCTGGCTGTGGGGGAGACAGGGAGAGGGCTGGCTGTGGGGGAGAGAGGGAGAGGGCTGGCTGTGGGGGAGAGAGGGAGAGGGCTGGCTGTGGGGGAGAGAGGGAGAGGGCTGGCTGTGGGGGAGAGAGGGAGAGGGCTGGCTGTGGGGGAGAGAGGGAGAGGGCTGGCTGTGGGGGAGAGAGGGAGAGGGCTGGCTGGGGGGGGAGAGAGGGAGAGGGCTGGCTGGGGGGGAGAGAGGGAGAGGGCTGGCTGGGGGGGAGAGAGGGAGAGGGCTGGCTGTGGGGGAGAGAGGGAGAGGGCTGGCTGTGGGGGAGAGAGGGAGAGGGCTGGCTGTGGGGGAGAGAGGGAGAGGGCTGGCTGTGGGGGAGAGAGGGAGAGGGCTGGCTGTGAGGGAGAGAGGGAGAGGGCTGGCTGTGGGGGAGAGAGGGAGAGGGCTGGCTGTGGGGGAGAGAGGGAGAGGGCTGGCTGTGGGGGAGAGAGGGAGAGGGCTGGCTGTGGGGGAGAGAGGGAGAGGGCTGGCTGTGGGGGAGAGAGGGAGAGGGCTGGCTGTGGGGGAGAGAGGGAGAGGGCTGGCTGTGGGGGAGAGAGGGAGAGGGCTGGCTGTGGGGGAGAGGGAGAGGGCTGGCTGTGGGGGAGAGAGGGAGAGGGCTGGCTGTGGGGGAGAGAGGGAGAGGGCTGGCTGTGGGGGAGAGAGGGAGAGGGCTGGCTGTGGGGGAGAGAGGGAGAGGGCTGGCTGTGGGGGAGAGAGGGAGAGGGCTGGCTGTGGGGGAGAGAGGGAGAGGGCTGGCTGTGGGGGAGAGAGGGAGAGGGCTGGCTGTGGGGGAGAGAGGGAGAGGGCTGGCTGTGGGGGAGAGAGGGAGAGGGCTGGCTGTGGGGGAGAGGGGGAGAGGGCTGGCTGTGGGGGAGAGGGGGAGAGGGCTGGCTGTGGGGGAGAGGGGGAGAGGGCTGGCTGTGGGGGAGAGGGGGAGAGGGCTGGCTGTGGGGGAGAGGGGGAGAGGGCTGGCTGTGGGGGAGAGGGGGAGAGGGCTGGCTGTGGGGGAGAGGGGGAGAGGGCTGGCTGTGGGGGAGAGGGGGAGAGGGCTGGCTGTGGGGGAGAGGGGGAGAGGGCTGGCTGTGGGGGAGAGGGGGAGAGGGCTGGCTGTGGGGGAGAGGGGGAGAGGGCTGGCTGTGGGGGAGAGGGCTGGCTGTGGGGGAGAGGGCTGGCTGTGGGGGAGAGGGCTGGCTGTGGGGGAGAGGGCTGGCTGTGGGGGAGAGGGCTGGCTGTGGGGGAGAGGGCTGGCTGTGGGGGAGAGGGCTGGCTGTGGGGGAGAGGGCTGGCTGTGGGGGAGAGGGCTGGCTGTGGGGGAGAGGGCTGGCTGTGGGGGAGAGGGCTGGCTGTGGGGGAGAGGGCTGGCTGTGGGGGAGAGGGCTGGCTGTGGGGGAGAGGGCTGGCTGTGGGGGAGAGGGCTGGCTGTGGGGGAGAGGGGGAGAGGGCTGGCTGTGGGGGAGAAGGGAGGGGGGGAGGGGGAAGGGGGAAGGCTGGCTGGCTATGGGGGAGCAGGTGCTGGGGAAATAGAGGGCGCTTAGGAAAGACAGAAGAGGGGCTGGAGAGAGAGGGAGTGATGGCAGAAAGAGAGAGGGCTGGCTGGGGGGGAAGTGGGGAAGGGGACTGGCAGTGAGAGAACAGGAGGGAGAGGGCTGGTGGGGAGAGAGTGAGAGGGAGGGAAGGTGCTGGCGGGGAGAGGGGCATGTGGGAGATAGGGGAGGGTTGAAGTAGAGGCCGCGGTTGTGGGGCGAGAGTGGGATGGAGCAAACTGTGGTGTTGGGCCCCAGCGGGGTGGGGTGGAGAAGTGGGTGAGAGGCTCGGGGAAGTTGGGAAAGAGGTGCCCTGAGTGGGCGTTGGGGGGAACTGATCGGTTGAGGGGCTGCGGGTGTGTGCGAGAAGGGGTATGCTGGTGTGGTGATGGGTCATTGGGGAATAGGAGTTGGGAGGCGGGAGAGTGGATCTAGGGGCTCGGGAGTGAGAAGAGGCGGCAGGGTTTGTGGGAGAAGAGCAGCGGAAGATGGAGAATGGCTGGAGGGTGAAGGAGAGAAACGTGGTGGTGCGAGAGAGGGGGGAGATGGATCGAACAGGGGAAGGGGTTGGGCGAAGTTTGTCCGGGGGTGTGGGGATGTGCGGGGTGTGAGAGAAACTGGGGAGAAGTGCCGGGAATGGAGAGAGGGGGAGAAGAGCGGCTGGGTGTGGGGAGCGACAAGTGGGAGAGTTGGCCAGGTGCGGGGGGGATGGGGGAGAGAGGCTGGGGAAAGTGGGGGAGGGAATAAGGTGGACAGGGGCTGGGGGGGTTGATGCCAGATGGACGGAGCTGGTGGATTGGGGGAAGAGGGGAAAGGAAGTTGGTGAAGACCAAGTCAGCAAGAAATTGAGGAGCAAATATGTGCACAATTTGAGGAGGTGTGTAAAAAAACAATAACAATAGGGTAATTATATTAGGTGATTTCAACTTTCCCACCATTAATTGGGATAGACATAGTGTTAAGGGCTTAGATGGAGTGCTTGAAATATGTACAGGAGAATCTTTTAGGCCAATACGTAGAGGGTCCAACAAGGGACAGTACAGTGCTGGACCTAATTCTGGGGAATCAAGCTGGACAGGTGGTTGAGGTGGTGGTGGGCGAGCATTTTAGTGATAGCAACCACAACATGGTACAGTTTAATCTTGTTATGGGCAAAGAAATAGACAAGTTGCATAAAAATGTTTTGGATTAAGTGAGAGTGGATTTCAGTAAAATAAGGCAGGATCTGGCTAAGGGAACAGCAACTTGTGGGGAATTCTACAGGGGAGCAGTGGGGGGTGTTCTTAAAGGAAATGGGGAGGGTACAGGCTCAACATATTCCCTCTAGGGTGATAGGAAGGAGTAACAAGCCCAGAGAACCATGGATGATCAGGGATATTCAGGATAAGATGAGAAGCAAAAGAGAGGCTTTTAGCAGGTACAAGGGGAGCAATTCAGCAGAGGCATTAGTGGAGTACAGAAAGTGCAGGGTGGAGCTTAAGAAAGCAATTAGGAGAGCAAAGAGGGGATATGAGAAAGCTCTGGCAGGTAAAAGTAAGGAAATCCCCAAGATATTCTATAAGTATATCAATGGGAATAGGATAACCAGGGAAAGAGTGGGGCCTATTAGAGACCAAGGGGGCAATCTGTGGGTGGAGCCAGAGGACATCAGTCGAGTGTTGAATGAATACTGCACGTCCGTCTTCATCCAAGAGAATGAGGATGAAGGTATTAAATCCGGGGAGAGAGACTGCGAGGTTCTTGAGCAAATTGATATAGGGAGTGACAAGGTATTGGAGGTGTTGGAAGGATCCAGCTCAACCTGTCCCACCCCCCCTTAAACCAGCTTATATTTCACCTCTTCTATTTTTCCTTAGTTCTGTTCAAGAGTCATTTGGACTCGAAATGTTAACAGTATTCCTCTCCGCAGATGCTGTCAGACCTGCTGAGTTTTTCCAGGTATTCTTATTTTTGTTTTTGTATGGGAAGGATGGAACTGGACGGTGTGCAGAGGAGATTCACCAGGATGTTGCCTGGGATGAACATTTAAGTTATGAAGAGAGGCTGGATAGAGTTGGGTTGTTTTCGTTGGAGCAGAGAAGACTGGGGGGCGACCTGATAGAGGTGCACGAGATTATGACGGTCATGGCCAGGGTGGATAGGGAGCAGCTCTTCCCCTTAGTTGAAGGGTCAGTCACGAGGGGATATAAGTTCAAGGTGAGGGGCAGGGGGTTCAGGGGGGATGTGAGGAAAAGCATTTTTACCCAGAGGGTGGTAACGTTCTGGAATGCACTGCCTGGGAGGGTGGTGGAGGTGGGTTGCCTCACATACTTTAAAAAGTACCTGGATGAGCACTTGGCACATCATAACATTCAAGGCTATGGGCCAAGTGCTGGTAAGTGGGATTAGGTAGGTAGGTAGGTAGGTCAGGCGTTTCTCACGTGTTGTTGAGAAGGGCCTCTTCTGCATTGTATCATTCTGTGATTCTGAGTGGGGTGGTGTGCTGGGTCTGTGTGCACGAATGGGAGAGACGGGCCAGGTGTGTGGGTCAGCATGGCCTTGGTGGGAAAAAAGAGAGTGGAGAAAAGGAGGCTGGGGAGAAAAGAGCCCAAAGGGTGTGAGGAGGGAAAAGATGGAGGGCAGCCAGTGGAGTGGAGGGAGTAGGGTGAGGACAGAGGGGCAGGGTGGGAGAGAGAGGTAGGGCAGTCTGGGTGGGATGTTACGGGGAGGATGGCAATAGTGGGAGGGTAGCTGGGGACTGGGGAGAGAGAAGGGTCAAGTGGAGATGGTGGGGGCGGACAGCTGGGATTGTGGTGTGGGGGTTGTCGGGGGTGGTGCTTGTTGTGGAGAGATGACGGGAGGTGATCTGGGGCTGCGGAGGGAGATGAGCTGGATGCAGTTTGGATCCAGACATAGGGGCCGTGGTAGGTGAAGATATGGACATGGGTTTGAGGGTGGATGGAAGGAGAGGACCTGGAGGCTGGAGAGATGAACCCAGTTTGGTGTTGGTGTTGAGGCAGATGGTGGAGAGGGCCGAAATTAAGAGTGGACCTGGGAGCTGCCTCTCCATTTTTAGACAGAGCAATGAGTAACTGGTCAGATGGTGGGATCAATGTTAGATCAGGTTCAAATGATTGTCAGAACCAAAGAAAGAGAGCCGGAGTGAGTGGTTTTGCCCTTTGAGCCTTCTCCACTGTTCAAAAGATCATGACTGATCATCTCCCTCAACTCCACCTGCCTACACTATTCCCATATCCCTGAATTCCGTTCACATTCAAAAATCTACCCACCTCTGTCTTGAATGTAGTTAATGCTCTATGGGATATATAATTCCAAAGTTCTCCGTTTGAAATGGTCAACCCTTTATTCTGAGACACTGACCCTGTGTTGCCGAGTGATGACTGGGGAACCCATTAACCCCTTTGAAACATATACAACTCTTAACTCCCATTCTCAGAAACTTCAGGGAATCTAGTCCTCCTTGATTCAATCTCTGCTCAAAGGGCAGCCCCCTTACCTCTGGAAGCAGATGCATTTTCCAAGGTGAGTATATCTGTCCTTGGGTAAAGAGACCAAAACTGCCTCACGCAGGCCCTGTATTATGACTTTTGAGACTTCTCTAATCCTTCTATCGCTTTGCAATAAAGAATAACATACCATTTGCTTTCCTAATTGTTTGATATACTTGCATGTTAACTGTCTGTGATTTGTGCACAAGGACACCCAATCCCAATAAATACCAACATTTCCCAATCTCCCAGCATTGAAAAAAGTATTCAGCTTTTCATTTTTCTTTCCAAAGTGGACTTCAAAACATGGGGAGGACAGATAGCAGGAAATACCGGCCAGTTAGCTTAACATCTGTCACAGGGAAAATGTTAGAAGCTATTGTTAAAGACGCGAACACTTGGAAAAAAATCAGGGAAATCGGGCAGAGGCAACATGATTTTGTGAAAGGGAAATCATATTTTACCAATTTATTGGAGTTCTTTGAAAAAGTAAAATGTGCTGTGGATGAAGTGGAACTGGTGGATGTACTGTAGGCATTTGATAAGGTGTCACATCAAAGATTATTGCGAAAAATAGAAGCTCATGGTGTAGGCGTAACATTGGCATTGATACAAGATTGGCTGGCTAACAGGAAACAGAAGGTAGGCATAAAGGGATTTTTCTGGTTGGCAACATGTAATGAGTAGTGTGCCACAGGGATCAGTGCCGGTCCTGAACAAAATGACTGCTGAAGGGACTGAGGTATGGTTACTAAATTTGCTGATGACACAAAGATGGCATAATAAGATGTGAAGTGGACACAAGGAAGTTACAAAGTGACATAGATTGTTTAAGTGAGTGGGCAAAGACCTGGCAAATGGAGTATCATGTGGGAAAGTGTGAAATTGCCCATTTTTGCAGGAAGAATAAAAAAAGTTTATTATCTAAATGGTGAGAGATTGCAGAGTTCTGAGGTGCAGAGGGATCCAGGCGTTGGAGTGCACAAATCGCAAAAGGTTAGTAAGCAGGTGCATCATGTAAATAGGAAAGCCAATGTAATGTTATCATTTATTGCAAGGGAATTGAAGACATATTCAGGAGATGAGCGCAGCATTCATAACAAAAGGGATGAATTGTTAATAGAGACAGAAATAAATAAGCATCAGTTATACAGAGCACTGATGAGACCACATCTGGAGTACTGTGTACAGTATTGGTCACCTTATTTAAGGAAGCAGTTCAGAGAACATTTACCAGACTAATATCTGGAATGGGCAGGTGTTATCAGGCAAAATTGGGCAGGTTCGGCTTGTATCCACTGGAATTTAGAAGCGGAGGAGGCGACTTGATTGAAACATATATACTGAGGGGTCTTGACAGGGTGGATATGGAGAGGATGTTTCCTCTTGTGGGAGAAAGTAATAGGGGCCAAGCTTTTAAAATAACAGGTCACCCATTCAGGACAGAGATGAGGAGAATTTTTTTCTGAGGGTTGAGTGTTTTTGGAACCTTTCTTCAAAAGGTGGTGGAAGCAGAGTCTTTGAATATTTTTTAAGGTCGAGGTGCATGGATTCTTGATAAGCAAGGAGGTGAAAGGTTATTGGGGTAGGCTGAAATGTGGGGTTGAGGTTACATTCAGATCAGCCATGATATTGAATGGCGGAGCAGGCCCCAGGGGCCGAGTGGCCTACCCTTGCACCTAATTCATATGTTCACACCTCCCCACATCAAAGTCTGTCTGCCTTGTTCTTGCCCACTTGCAATGATAGATTTCCAGGATGTTATGACATACACTTGGCCAGGGATTAGCAACCCATTGTTTTGGAGGCTTATGTTATTTATTTTGTCAAGAAAATGTGCTGTTAAAATTCTCCAGGAAACCTTCATAAAGCTGAAGGCAAATTGAGATTTAGGTAGTATCAAGATTGATGTTGGAAATGTGAAGTCAAAGTTTGATCTATTCCTGGGTTGTAGAAACCAGATGTTCTGCCCAACCTAGATACAAGATTGAAATTGTAGGACGTTCAGATGCAATTGTGGCCATTCTTCATCTCAGAGAGTAATTACAGCAAATTACTTTGTACACAAACACAAGCTATCCCTTTGATTCTCTCTGATCACTGTCGCTGGTTCAGAATTCTGGAACTCACTCCCCAATAGCACTGTGGTGTACTTGGACCACATGAATTGCAGCAGTTCAAAAAGGTAACTCACCACCATCTTCTCAAGGGCATTTGGGGAAGGGCAATAAATGCTGGCCTAGCCAGTGGCACCCACAAATGGATAATTAAAAAAAAGGTATGATTGTGTCTTTCATCCATTCTTTCATCTTTGTTGTCTTCCCAATAGTTATTGTTGGCGAACTTTTTAAGAAAAAAGGCAGTACATGTTTAAAAAGGTTGATGATCCCTTCCAATGGAGTCGGTAGCTTAAAACTATCAAGATATATTCAAAACAACAATGATCCAGGAGATGAGTGTATTTGCAGACCATGGAGTCATGCATCCTCCTGAAATACAGCAAGAATTAAGAGTTTAAAAAAGTTGGGCACTTGATTTATCCTGACTGTCAAGCTGAAATGCTTCTCTCCCCGAGACTTGGTGAGGTAAATTTTATTTAGAGAGTTATCATGACCCTACATACAAGGAAAGAGGCTGATTGGAGGCAGTTGTAATAACTTTCAAAGGAAAATGGGTGCACCCTTCAAATGAAGAATTTGCAGCATTGAGAAATTGTGATAAAATGGCTAACTCTTTCGAAGACTATTGTGAGAGAAATGGGATTCAATTCATGAGGCAGTGTCACCATTACTGGGGAGATTGGGAGCTGCACCACTGGGACAGGCTTCACTTGAACCATGCTGGGACTAGTATTCTGGTGAGTTGTATAACTAGGGTGGGAAAGAGGGCTTTAAACTAAATAGTGGGGGAAGGGATCATGCGAGAGAAGATGCAGTAAATCAAAGGGAAACAACGAGGTAATGGAGCAGAGTAGTGATTTGGATAATGATAACCAGGGTGTGTGAAGAAGGAACAGAGAGGACAAATTTAAGATTACACCAGCAATTAAGGCTATGAGAGTGCAAAAAGACAAAGTTTAAAGGCTCCATATCTGAATGAGCGCAGCATTCATAACAAAAAGGATGAATTGTTAGTAGAGACAGAAATAAATATGCATGAATAGCGATCACAGAAACATAGTTGCAGGGTGACCAAGGCTGGAATCTAAATGTTGAAGGATATTTGGCATTTCAAAAAAGAGGAAGCTCGGAAAAGGTGTTGGGGTAGATCTGTTACTTAATGATGTCATTTGTAAGTGCTCGAAAGAGCAAAATATAGAATCAGTTTGGGTAGAAGTAGCAAATAGTAAAGGTAAGAGGTCACTTGTGGGAGTAGCCCATAGGCCCCTAAGAATAGTTACATGGAAGGACAGGGCAGAAAGCAAAAAATAAATGGGACGTGTAAAAAAAAAGGTATGGCTATAATTATGGATGACTTTAATCTATACGTAGATTAGGTGAATCAGATTGGCAAGGTAGCCTGGAACATGAGTTCCATGAGTGCATTTGGGGCAGTTTCTTCAAACAGTACGTTCCACCTGCCCTGAGCACAGACAAGATGGGCTGAATGGCCTCTTTCTGTGCCGTAACTTTTCTATGGGAATCCCTGTACCATCAGCAAATACAAAGAGTTTTTCTTTGTCTACCTCATCTGAACGTGTCATAATCTATCAATTCTCCCCTCCATCTCTGTTACGCCAGGGGTAAAGCTCCAGCTCTCCTGACCAAAACTTGTAGCTAAATTGCCTGCTCTCCAGAATGATTGTGGTAAATCTGTACTCTCTCAAGGATGGGTTGGTGGAGTGGGCGGTAAAGCGGCAGATGGATTTTAACATGGAGAAGTGTGAGGTGATACATTTAGGGAGGTCAAGCAGTTACAGGGATTACAAAATAAATGGGAATATACTAAGAGGGGTAGATGAAGTGAGAGATCTTGGCGTACAAGTACACAGGTCCCTGAAGGCAGCAGTTCAAGTAGACAAGGTTGTGAAGAAGGCATATGGAATGCTCTACTTCATTGGCAGAGGTGTAGAATAAGGCAGGAATGTTGGAATTGTATAAAACACTGGTGAGGCCACAACTGGAGTATTGTGTGCAGTTCTGGTCACCACATTACAGGAAGGACGTAATAGCTCTGGAGAGAGTGCAGAGGAGGTTTACAAGAATGTTGCTCGGGTTAGAAAAGTGCAGCTATGAGGAGAGATTGGATAGGTTGGGGTTATTTTCCTTAGAACAAAGAAGGCTGAGAGGTGACTTGATTGAGGTGTACAAAATTATGAGGGGAATAGATAGAGTGGACAGGATAAAATTGTTTCCCTTGATGGAGAATTCTAGAACCAGGGGACATAGATTCAAGATAAGTGGCAGAAGGTTTAGGGGGGACATGAGGAAAAACTTTTTTATGCAGAGGGTAGTGGGTGTTCGGAATTTGCTGCCCAAGTTGGTGGTAGAAGCAGAAACTCTAAACTCTTTTAAAAACTACCTGGATCTGCACCAAAAATGCTGTAAGCTGCAGGGTTATGGGCCGGGTGCAGGAAGATGGGATTAGAAAGGGCACCTGGGTGTCCTCGGGCTGGCATGGACAAAATGGGCCGAATGGCCGCCTCCTGTGCTGTTACTTTTCTATGGTTCTAACCTGGCCCTGAATGCTGTACAATGTTTAGTTTGATTCAGTTAGCGAGGGCATAGAATTGAAGATTCTTCCTGTGAGTGACAGCATGACACCAAATGGTGTCATGATACAAATCCACTTGTAAAACCCTGCATATCTTAATTGCCAATTTAAAGGACAAAGCGATAATTTGGTTAAATATTTCTTGAACATTTACTTTTAATGAGCTGAGAAAGAAACAATATTCCATTTCGCAAACTGCATGTGTCAACCAAGCATCTTCCACGTAGATTTCCGCTAGATATATATAGTTTTTTAGATATATAAAGGGTAAGAGAGAGGCAAAAGTGTACATTGGGCCACTGGAAAATGACGCTGGAGAAGTAGTAGTGGGGAACAAAGAAACGGCGGAGGAACTGAATAGGTGGAAGACACGAGTGACATGCCCAAAGTTCAAGAGAGTCGGGGGGGCAGAGGTGAGTATGGTGGCCATTACCAAGGAGAAGTTGCTAGGAAAACTGAAAGGTCTGAAGGAGGATAAATCACCTGGACTAGATGGATTACACCCCAGAGTTCTGAAGGAGATAGCTGAAGAGATAGTGGAGGCGTTAGCGGTGATCTTTCAGGAATCACTGGAGTCTGGGAGGGTCCCAGAAGACTGGAAAATCGCTAATGTAACCCCCATGTTTAAGAAGGGATTGAGGCAAAAGACGGGAAATTACAGGCCGATTAGCCTGACGTCGGTCGTTGGTAAGATTTTAGAGTCCATTATTAAGGATGAGATTTCAGAATACTTGGAAGTGCATGGTAAAATCGGGTAAAGTCAGCTTGGTTTCATCAAGGGGAGGTCATGCCTGACATATCTGTTAGAATTCTTTGAGGAGGTAACAAGTAGGTTAGACAAAGGAGAGCCAATGGATGTTATCTACTTGGACTTGCAGAAGGCCTTTGATAAGGTGTCGTACAGGAGGCTGCTCAGTAAGATAAGAGCCCATGGTGTTAGAGGCAATACTAGCATGAATAGAAGATTGACTGTCTGGCAGGAGGCAGAGAGTGGGGATAAGGGTGTCCTTCTCAGGATGGCGGCCGGTGACTAGTGGAGTTCCGCTGGCGTCAGTGTTGGGACCACAACTTTTATACATTAATGATCTAGATGAAGGAACTGAGGGCATCCTGGCTAAGTTTGCAGATGATACAAAAATAGGTGGAGGACAGGTAGTATTGAGGAGGTGGGGAGGCTGCAGAAGGTTTTGGACAGGTTAGGAGAATGGGCAAAAAAGTGGCAGATGGAATACAACGTGGGAAATGTGAGGTCATGCACTTTGGTAGGAAGAATAGAGGCATGGAGTATTTTCTAAATGGGGGAGAGAATTTAGAAATCTGGAGTGCAAAGGGACTTGGGAGTCCTAGTCCACGATACTCTTAAGGTTAACTTGTCGGTTGAGTCAGTAGTTAGGAAGGCAAATGCAATGTTGGCATTTATTTCGAGAGGATGAGAATATAAAAGCAGGGATGTGCTGCTGAGGCTTTGTAAAGCTCTGGTCAGACCACATTTAGAATATTGTGAGCAATTTTGGGCCCTGTATCTCAGGAAGGATGTGCTGGCCCTGAACACGAGAATGATCGCAGGAATGAAAGGCTTAACATATGAGGAACGTTTGAGGACTCTGGGTCTTTACATGATGGAGTTTAGAAGGATGAGGAGGGATCTGATTGAAACTTACAGAATACTGAAAGGCCTGGATAGAGTGGACGTAGGGAAAGTGTTTCCATTAGTAAGAGAGACGAGGACCCGAGGGCACAGCCTCAGAGTAAAGGGAAGACCTTTTAGAATAGAGATGAGGAGAAACGTCTTGAGCCAGAGAGTGGTGAATCTGTGGAATTCATTGCCACAGAAGGCTGTGGAGGCCAGGTCATTGAGTGTATTTAAGACCGAGATAGATAGGTTCTTGATTGGTAAGGGGATCAAAGGTTATGGGGAGAAGGCGGGAGAATGGGATTGAGAAACTTCTCAGCCATGATTCAATGGTGGAGCAGACTCGATGGGCCGATTGGCCTAATTTCTGCTCCTATGTCTTATACTGACTGTGGCATTTACCAACGATTAATGTCACTGTTAGCATCAGACACATCTCCGTCCTTCAAAACTTCTCGAATCTGTCTACACCTCATGTCTGTATCATTTGTCTTGCTATCATATTCTCAATACTTCTGTCAGCCTCCCCCATTCCCACTGAAGATTGGCTTTGTCACTCAACAAGCTTTTCTCCAGCTGCAGGTACAGAGAAGCTGCTCCCGTTTCGGGGGTGGAATGTAAAACGGGGGCCCATGAGAAAATAACATAACTCTGATCACAAATTCAAGATCAATTGCTTCACCCGGAGAGGTGTGAGCAGCTGGATCTGGTTACCAGCGGGAGCGACAGAGGAACACCGCAGCGATATCAAAGATGAGGCTGGGGGTGGCAGGCGTCCGGAAGCACAGATAGGAAGATGTCAGTACGTAGGGCGGGGCATGGAGAACGTCATCACGCAAGGTGCCGGTGGGAGCGTCAGTAGGCTCGATCAGGCTCTGGTTGCTAGGGCTGGTGCGTCATTGCGCACCGCCGCGCTGGTTGCTATGGCACTTACTGGCCGTGCGCCCTCCCGATAGGTGAACGTGCGCGCTCTCGTAACGTCCGCAGCCTGGGCCCCGGGACGGTGACTCCCCCGCCCCCAGGCTGAGCCCAGCGGGATGGCCCAGCCTCAGACCCCATCTCAGGGGCAGGCTCCCCGCCTGCGGGCCTCAAGCCGGACCCCGGCACCTCCGCCGCCTCAGCCCCCAGCCCCTGCGAAGCGCCGCCGCGGACGGCCCCGGATTCGCACCGAACTGGAGCTGGAGCAGCGCCGCAAGGCCTGGTACCGCCAGCGGTACCTGTGTAGCGTCTATCTGGGTCAACAGAGCGAACGCTGGAAGCGGGTCCGCCAACAACTTGGGCACCACAAGGACGAGCAGACGGCTCAGAGCCTGCTAGACAGGTCAGATATAGAGACTTAGATTGGGTGGGGGGCAGAGAGACAGAGAGGGAGAAGGTGCGGCTGGGCAGAGAGAGAAGGAGGGGGTGCTGGGCAGAGAGAGAGAGAAGGAGGGGGTGCTGGGCAGAGAGAGAGAAGGAGGGGGGCTGGGCAGAGAGAGAGAAGGATGGGGGGCTGGGCAGAGAGAGAGAGAGAAGGAGAGGGGGCCGGGCAGAGAGAGAGAGAAGGAGAGGGGCCGGGCAGAGAGAGAGAGAAGGAGAGGGGGCCGGGCAGAGAGAGAGAGAAGGAGGGGGGGTCGGGCAGAGAGAGAGAGAGAAGGAGTGGGGGCTGGGTAGAGAGAGAGAAGGAGGGGGGCTGGGCAGAGAGAGAGGAGGAGGGGGGGCTGGGCAGAGGGAGAGAAGGGGGGGCTGGGCATAGAGAGAAGGGGGGTCTGGGCAGAGAGAGAAGGGGGGCTGGGCAGAGAGAGAGGGACGGCGGGGTGGGCAGAGAGAGAGGGACGGCGGGGTGGGCAGAGAGAGGGACGGCGGGGTGGGCAGAGAGAGAGGGACGGCGGGGTGGGCAGAGAGAGAGGGACGGCGGGGTGGGCAGAGAGAGAGGGACGGCGGGGTGGGCAGAGAGAGAGGGACGGCGGGGTGGGCAGAGAGAGAGGGACGGCGGGGTGGGCAGAGAGAGAGGGACGGCGGGGTGGGCAGAGAGAGGGAGAGACGGCGGGGTGGGCAGAGAGAGAGGGAGAGACGGCGGGGTGGGCAGAGAGAGAGGGAGAGACGGCGGGGTGGGCAGAGAGAGAGGGAGAGACGGCGGGGTGGGCAGAGAGGGAGAGACGGCGGGGTGGGCAGAGAGGGAGAGACGGCGGGGTGGGCAGAGAGGGAGAGACGGCGGGGTGGGCAGAGAGGGAGAGACGGCGGGGTGGGCAGAGAGGGAGAGACGGCGGGGTGGGCAGAGAGAGAGAGACGGGGGTGCTGGGCAGAGAGAGAGAGACGGGGGTGCTGGGCAGAGAGAGAGAGACGGGGGTGCTGGGCAGAGAGAGAGAGACGGGAGTGCTGGGCAGAGAGAGAGAGAGACGGGGGTGCTGGGCAGAGAGAGAGAGACGGGGGTGCTGGGCAGAGAGAGAGACGGGGGTGCTGGGCAGAGAGAGAGAAACGGGGGTGCTGGGCAGAGAGAGAGAGACGGGGGTGCTGGGCAGAGAGAGAGAGACGGGGGTGCTGGGCAGAGAGAGAGAGACGGGGGTGCAGGGCAGAGAGAGAGAGACAGGGGTGCTGGGCAGAGAGAGAGAGACGGGGCTGCTGGGCAGAGAGAGACGGGGGTGCTGGGCAGAGAGAGAGAGACGGGGGGTGCTGGGCAGAGAGAGAGAGAGAGACGGGGGTGCTGTGCAGAGAGAGAGAGACGGGGGTGCTGTGCAGAGAGAGAGAGACGGGGGTGCTGTGCAGAGAGAGAAAGACGGGGGTGCTGGGCAGAGAGAGAGACGGGGGTGCTGGGCAGAGAGAGAGAGACGGGGGTGCTGGGCAGAGAGAGACGGGGGTGCTGGGCAGAGAGAGAGACGGGGGTGCGGGCGAAGAGAGAGGGGGGAGGTTGGGCAGAGAGATGGGGGTGCTGGGCAGAGAGAGAGACGGTGGTGGGCAGAGAGAGAGATGGGGGTGCTGTGCAGAGAGAGAGAGAGATGGAGTGCTGGGCAGAGAGAGCGAGAGACGGGGTTGGGTGGAGAGAGACGGGCTGGGGAGAGACAGAAACGAGGGTGGGTGAGGAGAGAGAGGGAGAGATGGGGGGAGAGAGGGAGAGATGGGGGGACAGAGGGAGAGATGGGGGGAGACAAAGACACTGGCTGGGGTGAGGGGGGAGAGAGAGACTGGTTGCGGGAGAGGGGGAGAGAGAGAAACTGGTTGGCGGAGAGAGAGACAGGCTTGTGGGGAGATGGGGGCAGAGACAGAGACACAGGCTTTGGGGGGAGAGGGAGAGAGAGAGACTGGCTTCGGGGTAGAGAGAGAGAGCGACTGGCTGGGAGAGAGAGCGACTGGCTGGGGGGAGAAAGAGAGAGAGATTGGCTGGGGGGAGAAAGAGAGAGAGAGATTGGCTGGGGGGGGAGAGAGAGAGACTGGCTGGGGGGGGAGAGAGAGAGACTGGCTGGGGAGAGAGAGAGAGAGACTGGCTGGGGAGAGAGAGAGAGAGAGTCTGGCTGGGGCGAGAGTCTGGCTGGGGCGAGAGTCTGGCTGGGGCGAGAGTCTGGCTGGGGCGAGAGTCTGGCTGGGGCGAGAGTCTGGCTGGGGAGAGAGTCTGGCTGGGGAGAGAGACTGGCTGGGGAGAGAGAGAGAGAGAAAGAGAGACTGGCTGGGGAGAGAGGGAGAGAGAGAGAGAGACTGGCTGGGGAGAGAGGGAGAGAGAGAGAGAGACTGGCTGGGGAGAGAGGGAGAGAGAGAGAGAGTCTGGCTGGGGAGAGAGGGGAGGGAGAGAGAGAGAGAGACTGGCTGGGGAGAGAGAGAGAGAGCGCGAGACTGGCTGGGGAGAGAGAGCGAGACTGGCTGGGGAGAGAGAGAGAGCGCGAGACTGGCTGGGGAGAGAGAGAGAGAGAGACTGGCTGGGGAGAGAGAGAGAGAGAGAGACTGGCTGGGGAGAGAGAGAGAGAGAGAGAGAGAGAGACTGGCTGGGGAGAGAGAGGGAGAGAGAGAGACTGGCTGGGGAGAGAGAGGGAGAGAGAGAGACTGGCTGGGGAGAGAGAGAGAGAGAGACGGTCTGGGGGGAGAGAGAGAGAGAGACTGGCTGGGGGGAGAGAGCGAGAGAGACTGGCTGGGGAGAGAGAAAGAGAGAGGACTGGCTGGGGAGAGAGAGAGAGAGACTGGCTGGGGGAGAGAGAGAGAGAGACTGGCTGGGGAGAGAGAGACAGAGACTGGCTGGGGGGGAGAGAGAGAGAGAGTCTGGCTGGGGGGGAGAGAGAGAGAGAGTCTGGCTGGGGGGAGAGAGTCTGGCTGGGGGGAGAGAGTCTGGCTGGGGAGAGAGTCTGGCTGGGGAGAGAGTCTGGCTGGGGAGAGAGTCTGGCTGGGGAGAGAGTCTGGCTGGGGACAGAGTCTGGCTGGGGACAGAGAGAGAGAGAGACTGGCTGGGGAGAGAGGGAGAGAGAGAGAGAGACTGGCTGGGGAGAGAGGGAGAGAGAGAGAGAGACTGGCTGGGGAGAGAGGGAGAGAGAGAGAGAGACTGGCTGGGGAGAGAGAGAGACAGACTGGCTGGGGAGAGAGAGACAGACTGGCTGGGGAGAGAGAGACAGACTGGCTGGGGAGAGAGAGACAGACTGGCTGGGGAGAGAGAGAGACAGACTGGCTGGGGAGAGAGAGACAGACTGGCTGGGGAGAGAGAGAGACAGACTGGCTGGGGAGAGAGAGAGAGACTGGCTGGGGAGAGAGAGAGAGACTGGCTGGGGAGGAGAGAGAGAGACTGGCTGGGGAGAGAGAGAGAGACTGGCTGGGGAGAGAGAGAGAGACTGGCTGGGGACAGAGAGAGAGACTGGCTGGGGAGAGAGAGAGAGACTGGCTGGGGAGAGTGAGAGAGACTGGCTGGGGAGAGAGAGAGAGACTGGCTGGGGAGAGAGAGAGAGACTGGCTGGGGAGAGAGAGAGAGACTGGCTGTGGAGAGAGAGAGAGACTGGCTGTGGAGAGAGAGAGAGACTGGCTGGGGAGAGAGAGAGAGACTGGCTGGGGAGAGAGAGAGAGACTGGCTGGGGAGAGAGAGAGAGACTGGCTGGGCAGTGAGAGAGAGACTGGCTGGGCAGAGAGAGAGAGACTGGCTGGGCAGAGAGAGAGAGACTGGCTGGGCAGAGAGAGAGAGACTGGCTGGGCAGAGAGAGAGAGACTGGCTGGGGAGAGAGAGAGAGACTGGCTGGGGAGAGAGAGAGAGACTGGCTGGGGAGAGAGAGAGAGACTGGCTGGGGGAGAGAGAGAGAGAGACTGGCTGGGGAGAGAGAGAGAGACTGGCCGGGGGAGAGAGAGAGAGAGAGAGAGACTGGCCGGGGAGAGAGAGAGAGAGAGAGAGACTGGCCGGGGAGAGAGACAGAGAGAGAGAGACTGGCCGGGGAGAGAGACAGAGAGAGACAGACTGGCTGGGGAGAGAGAGAGTGACTGGTTGGGGAGAGAGAGAGGGACTGGCTGGGCAGAGAGAGAGAGGGGACTGGCTGGGCAGAGAGAGAGAGAGACTGGCTGGGGAGAGAGAGTGACTGGCTGGGGAGAGAGAGAGACTGGCTGGGGAGAGAGAGAGACTGGCTGGGGAGAGAGAGAGACTGGCTGGGGAGAGAGAGAGACTGGCTGGGGAGAGAGAGAGACTGGCTGGGGAGAGGGAGAGAGAGAGACTGGCAGGGGAGAGAGAGAGAGACTGGCAGGGGAGAGAGAGAGAGGACTGGCAGGGGAGAGAGACAGAGAGAGAGAGACTGGCTGGGGAGAGAGACAGAGAGAGAGAGACTGGCTGGGGAGAGAGAGACTGGCTGGGGAGAGAGAGACTGGCTGGGGAGAGAGAGACTGGCTGGGGAGAGAGAGACTGGCTGGGGAGAGAGAGAAACTGGCTGGGGAGAGAGAGAGAGCGAGACTGGCAGGGGAGAGAGAGAGAGACTGGCAGGGGAGAGAGACAGAGAGAGAGAGACTGGCTGGGGAGAGAGACAGAGAGAGAGAGACTGGCTGGGGAGAGAGAGAGAGAGACTGGCTGGGGAGAGAGAGAGAGAGAGAGACTGGCTGGGGAGAGAGAGAGAGAGAGAGAGAGACTGGCTGGGGAGAGAGAGAGAGAGAGAGAGACTGGCTGGGGAGAGAGAGACTGGCTGGGGGGGGGGAGAGAGAGAGACTGGCTGGGGAGAGAGAGAGAGAGACTGGCTGGGGAGAGAGAGAGAGAGAGACTGGCTGGGGAGAGAGGGAGAGAGAGACTGGCTGGGGAGAGAGAGAGAGAGAGACTGGCTGGGGAGAGAGAGAGAGAGAGACTGGCTGGGGAGAGAGAGACTGGCTGGGGAGAGAGAGAGTCTGGCTGGGGAGAGAGTCTGGCTGGGAGAGAGTCTGGCTGGGGAGAGAGGCTGGCTGGGGAGAGAGAGAGAGAGAGACTGGCTGGGGAGAGAGAGAGAGAGACTGGCTGGGGAGAGAGGGAGAGAGAGACTGGCTGGGGAGAGATGGAGAGAGAGAGAGACTGGCTGGGGAGAGAGAGAGAGAGACTGGCTGGGGAGAGAGAGAGAGAGACTGGCTGGGGAGAGAGAGAGAGAGAGAGACTGGCTGGGGAGAGAGAGAGAGAGAGAGACTGGCTGGGGAGAGAGGGAGAGAGAGACTGGCTGGGGAGAGAGAGAGAGAGAGACTGGCTGGGGAGAGATGGAGAGAGAGAGAGACTGGCTGGGGAGAGATGGAGAGAGAGAGAGACTGGCTGGGGAGAGAGAGAGAGAGACTGGCTGGGGAGAGAGAGAGAGCGAGACTGGCTGGGGAGAGAGAGAGCGAGACTGGCTGGGGAGAGAGAGAGAGAGCGAGACTGGCTGGGGAGAGAGAGAGAGAGCGAGACTGGTTGGGGAGAGAGAGAGAGAGAGAGAGAGAGACTGGTTGGGGAGAGAGAGAGAGAGAGAGAGAGACTGGTTGGGGAGAGAGAGAGAGAGAGACACTGGCTGGGGAGAGAGAGAGAGAGAGAGAGACTGGCTGGGGAGAGAGAGAGAGAGAGATAGAGACTGGCTGGGGAGAGAGAGAGAGAGAGATAGATACTGGCTGGGGAGAGAGAGAGAGAGAGATAGATACTGGCTGGGGAGAGAGAGAGAGAGAGAGACAGATACTGGCTGGGGAGAGAGAGAGAGAGAGAGACTGGCTGGGGAGAGAGAGAGAGAGACTGGCTGGGGAGAGAGAGAGAGAGACTGGCTGGGGAGAGAGAGAGAGAGACTGGCTGGGGAGAGAGAGAGAGAGACTGGCTGGGGAGAGAGAGAGAGAGAGACTGGCTGGGGAGAGAGAGAGAGAGACTGGCTGGGGAGAGAGAGAGAGAGACTGGCTGGGGAGAGAGAGAGAGAGACTGGCTGGGGAGAGAGAGAGAGAGACTGGCTGGGGAGAGAGAGAGAGAGACTGGCTGGGGAGAGAGAGAGAGAGACTGGCTGGGGAGAGAGAGAGAGAGACTGGCTGGGGAGAGAGAGAGAGAGACTGGCTGGGGAGAGAGAGAGAGAGACTGGCTGGGGAGAGAGAGAGAGAGACTGGCTGGGGAGAGAGAGAGAGAGACTGGCTGGGGAGAGAGAGAGAGAGACTGGCTGGGGAGAGAGAGAGAGACTGGCTGGGGAGAGAGAGAGAGACTGGCTGGGGAGAGAGAGAGGGAGACTGGCTGGGGAGAGAGAGAGAGAGACTGGCTGGGGAGAGAGAGAGAGAGACTGGCTGGGGAGAGAGAGAGGGAGGACTGGCTGGGGGGAGAGAGAGAGTGACTGGCTGGGGGGAGAGAGAGAGTGACTGGCTGGGGGGAGAGAGAGAGTGACTGGCTGGGGGGAGAGAGCGAGTGACTGGCTGGGGGGAGAGAGCGAGTGACTGGCTGGGGAGAGAGAGAGAGACTGGCTGGGGCGAGAGAGAGAGTCTGGCTGGGGCGAGAGAGAGAGTCTGGCTGGGGAGAGAGTCTGGCTGGGGAGAGAGACTGGCTGGGGAGGGAGACTGGCTGGGGAGGGAGATTGGCTGGGGAGAGAGAGTCTGGCTGGGGAGAGAGAGAGAGAGTGGCTGGGGAGAGAGAGAGAGACTGGCTGGGGTGAGAGAGAGAGACTGGCTGGGGAGAGAGAGAGAGACTGGCTGGGGAGAGAGACTGGCTGGGGAGAGAGACTGGCTGGGGAGGGAGACTGGCTGGGGAGGGAGACTGGCTGGGGAGGGAGACTGGCTGGGGAGGGAGACTGGCTGGGGAGAGAGAGAGAGACTGGCTGGGGAGAGAGAGAGAGACTGGCTGGGGAGTGAGAGAGAGAGAGAGACTGGCTGGGGAGTGAGAGAGAGAGAGAGACTGGCTGGGGAGTGAGAGAGAGAGAGAGACTGGCTGGGGAGTGAGAGAGAGAGAGAGACTGGCTGGGGAGAGAGAGAGAGAGACTGGCTGGGGAGAGAGAGAGAAAGACTGGCTGGGGAGAGAGAGAGAGAGACTGGCTGGGGAGAGAGAGAGAGAGACTGGCTGGGGAGAGAGAGAGAGAGACTGGCTGGGGAGAGAGAGAGAGAGACTGGCTGGGGAGAGAGAGAGAGAGACTGGCTGGGGAGAGAGAGAGAGAGAGAGAGACTGGCTGGGGAGAGAGAGAGAGAGACTGGCTGGGGAGAGAGAGAGAGAGACTGGCTGGGGAGAGAGAGAGAGAGACTGGCTGGGGAGAGAGAGAGAGAGAGACTGGCTGGGGGAGAGAGAGAGAGAGAGAGACTGGCTGGGGAGAGAGAGAGAGAGACTGGCTGGGGAGAGAGAGAGAGAGACTGGCTGGGGAGAGAGAGAGAGACTGGCTGGGGAGAGAGAGAGACTGACTGGGGAGAGAGAGAGAGAGACTGGCTGGGGAGAGAGAGAGGAGAGACTGGCTGGGGAGAGAGAGAGAGAGACTGGCTGGGGGGAGAGAGAGAGAGTGACTGGCTGGGGGGAGAGAGAAAGTGACTGGCTGGGGGGAGAGAGCGAGTGACTGGCTGGGGAGAGAGAGAGAGACTGGCTGGGGAGAGAGAGAGAGACTGGCTGGGGAGAGAGAGAGAGACTGGCTGGGGAGAGAGACTGGCTGGGGAGGGAGACTGGCTGGGGAGGGAGACTGGCTGGGGAGGGAGACTGGCTGGGGAGGGAGACTGGCTGGGGAGGGAGACTGGCTGGGGAGGGAGACTGGCTGGGGAGGGAGACTGGCTGGGGAGAGAGACTGGCTGGGGAGAGAGAGAGAGACTGGCTGGGGAGAGAGAGAGAGAGAGAGACTGGCTGGGGAGAGAGAGAGAGAGAGAGAGACTGGCTGGGGAGTGAGAGAGAGAGACTGGCTGGGGAGAGAGAGAGAGACTGGCTGGGGAGAGAGAGAGAGACTGGCTGGGGAGAGAGGGAGAGAGAGAGAGAGACTGGCTGGGGAGAGAGAGAGAGAGAGAGACTGGCTGGGGAGAGAGAGAGAGAGAGAAAGAGAGACTGGCTGGGGAGAGAGAGAGAGAGAGAGAGAGACTGGCTGGGGAGAGAGAGAGAGACTGGCTGGGGAGAGAGAGAGAGAGCGAGACTGGCTGGGGAGAGAGAGAGAGCGAGACTGGCTGGGGAGAGAGAGAGAGAGAGAGAGACTGGCTGGGGAGAGAGAGAGAGAGAGAGACTGGCTGGGGAGAGAGAGAGAGAGAGAGACTGGCTGGGGAGAGAGAGAGAGAGAGAGAGACTGGCTGGGGACAGAGAGAGAGAGAGAGGGACTGGCTGGGGAGAGAGAGAGAGAGAGAGACTGGCTGGGGAGAGAGAGAGAGAGACTGGCTTGGGAGAGAGAGAGAGAGAGACTGGCTGGGGGGAGAGAGAGAGAGAGAGAGACTGGTTGGGGGGAGAGAGAGAGAGAGAGAGGACTGGCTGGGGGAGAGAGAGAGAGAGAGAGAGACTGGCTGGGGGGAGAGAGAGAGAGAGAGAGACTGGCTGGGGGGAGAGAGAGAGAGAGACTGGCTGGGGGGAGAGAGAGAGAGAGAGAGACTGGCTGGGGGGAGAGAGAGAGAGAGAGAGAGTGGCTGGGGAGAGAGAAAGAGAGACTGGCTGGGGAGACAGAGAGAGAGACTGGCTGGGGTGACAGAGAGAGAGACTGGCTGGGGAGAGAGAGAGAGAGACTGGCTGGGGGGAGAGAGAGAGAGAGAGACTGGCTGGGGGGAGAGAGAGAGAGAGAGACTGGCTGGGGGGAGAGAGAGAGAGAGAGACTGGCTGGGGGGAGAGAGAGAGAGAGAGAGACTGGCTGGGGGGGAGAGAGAGAGAGAGAGAGACTGGCTGGGGGGAGAGAGAGAGAGAGAGAGACTGGCTGGGGGAGAGAGAGAGAGAGAGAGAGAGACTGGCTGGGGGGAGAGAGAGAGAGAGAGAGAGAGACTGGCTGGGGGGAGAGAGAGAGAGAGACTGGCTGGGGGGAGGGAGAGAGAAAGAGAGACTGGCTGGGGAGAGAGAAAGAGAGACTGGCTGGGGAGACAGAGAGAGAGACTGGCTGGGGAGAGAGAGAGAGAGACTGGCTGGGGAGAGAGAGAGAGAGACTGGCTGGGGGGAGAGAGAGAGAGAGACTGGCTGGGGAGAGAGAGAGAGAGAGAGACTGGCTGGGGAGAGAGAGAGAGAGAGACT
Source organism: Isurus oxyrinchus (assembly GCA_026770705.1). Taxonomy (NCBI): domain Eukaryota; kingdom Metazoa; phylum Chordata; class Chondrichthyes; order Lamniformes; family Lamnidae; genus Isurus; species Isurus oxyrinchus. Next base: position 4,024,991 of record JANJGN010000035.1, on the reverse strand, counting down.
GGCTGGGGAGAGAGAGAGAGAGAGACTGGCTGGGGAGAGAGAGAGAGAGATGACTGGGGAGAGAGAGAGAGAGAGACTGGCTGGGGAGAGAGAGAGAGAGAGACTGGCTGGGGAGAGAGAGAGAGAGACTGGCTGGGGAGAGAGAGAGAGAGACTGGCTGGGGAGAGAGAGAGAGAGACTGGCTGGGGAGAGAGAGAGAGACTGGCTGGGGAGAGAGAGAGAGAGAGAGAGAGACTGGCTGGGGAGAGAGAGAGAGAGAGAGAGAGACTGGCTGGGGAGAGAGAGAGAGAGACTGGCTGGGGAGAGAGAGAGAGAGAGAGAGAGACTGGCTGGGGAGAGAGAGAGAGAGACTGGCTGGGGAGAGAGAGAGAGAGACTGGCTGGGGAGAGAGAGAGAGAGACTGGCTGTGGAGAGAGAGAGAGAGACTGGCTGGGGAGAGAGAGAGAGACTGGCTGGGGAGAGAGAGAGGGAGACTGGCTGGGGAGAGAGAGAGAGAGACTGGCTGGGGAGAGAGAGAGAGAGACTGGCTGGGGAGAGAGAGAGGGAGACTGGCTGGGGGGAGAGAGAGAGTGACTGGCTGGGGGGGAGAGAGAGAGTGACTGGCTGGGGGGAGAGAGAGAGTGACTGGCTGGGGGGAGGAGAGCGAGTGACTGGCTGGGGGGAGAGAGCGAGTGACTGGCTGGGGCGAGAGAGAGAGACTGGCTGGGGCGAGAGAGAGAGTCTGGCTGGGGAGAGAGTCTGGCTGGGGAGAGAGTCTGGCTGGGGAGAGAGTCTGGCTGGGGAGAGAGACTGGCTGGGGAGGGAGACTGGCTGGGGAGGGAGACTGGCTGGGGAGAGAGAGAGAGAGTGGCTGGGGAGAGAGAGAGAGACTGGCTGGGGTGAGAGAGAGAGACTGGCTGGGGAGAGAGAGAGAGACTGGCTGGGGAGAGAGTCTGGCTGGGGAGAGAGACTGGCTGGGGAGAGAGACTGGCTGGGGAGGGAGACTGGCTGGGGAGGGAGTATGGCTGGGGAGAGAGACTGGCTGGGGAGAGAGAGAGAGACTGGCTGGGGGAGAGAGAGAGAGACTGGCTGGGGAGAGAGAGAGAGACTGGCTGGGGAGAGAGAGAGAGACTGGCTGGGGAGTGAGAGAGAGAGAGAGACTGGCTGGGGAGTGAGAGAGAGAGAGAGACTGGCTGGGGAGTGAGAGAGAGAGAGAGACTGGCTGGGGAGTGAGAGAGAGAGAGAGACTGGCTGGGGAGTGAGAGAGAGAGAGAGACTGGCTGGGGAGAGAGAGAGAGAGACTGGCTGGGGGAGAGAGAGAGAGAGACTGGCTGGGGAGAGAGAGAGAGAGACTGGCTGGGGAGAGAGAGAGAGAGAGAGACTGGCTGGGGAGAGAGAGAGAGAGAGACTGGCTGGGGAGAGAGAGAGAGAGACTGGCTGGGGAGAGAGAGAGAGAGACTGGCTGGGGAGAGAGAGAGAGAGACTGGCTGGGGAGAGAGAGAGAGAGACTGGCTGGGGATAGAGAGAGAGAGAGACTGGCTGGGGAGAGAGAGAGAGAGAGAGACTGGCTGGGGAGAGAGAGAGACTGACTGGGGAGAGAGAGAGAGACTGGCTGGGGAGAGACAGAGAGAGACTGGCTGGGGAGAGAGAGAGGGAGACTGGCTGGGGAGAGAGAGAGAGAGACTGGCTGGGGGGAGAGAGGAGAGAGTGACTGGCTGGGGGGAGAGAGAAAGTGACTGGATGGGGGGAGAGAGGCGAGTGACTGGCTGGGGAGAGAGAGAGAGACTGGCTGGGGAGAGAGAGAGAGACTGGCTGGGGAGAGAGAGAGAGACTGGCTGGGGAGAGAGACTGGCTGGGGAGGGAGACTGGCTGGGGAGGGAGACTGGCTGGGGAGGGAGACTGGCTGGGGAGGGAGACTTGCTGGGGAGAGAGACTGGCTGGGGAGAGAGACTGGCTGGGGGAGAGAGAGAGAGACTGGCTGGGGAGAGAGAGAGAGAGAGAGAGACTGGCTGGGGAGTGAGAGAGAGAGACTGGCTGGGGAGAGAGAGAGAGACTGGCTGGGGAGAGAGAGAGAGACTGGCTGGGGAGAGAGGGAGAGAGAGAGAGAGAGACTGGCTGGGGAGAGAGAGAGAGAGAGACTGGCTGGGGAGAGAGAGAGAGAGAGAAAGAGAGACTGGCTGGGGAGAGAGAGAGAGAGAGAGAGAGAGACTGGCTGGGGAGAGAGAGAGAGACTGGCTGGGGAGAGAGAGAGAGAGCGAGACTGGCTGGGGAGAGAGAGAGAGCGAGACTGGCTGGGGAGAGAGAGAGAGAGAGACCTGGGGAGAGAGAGAGAGAGAGAGACTGGCTGGGGAGAGAGAGAGAGAGAGAGACTGGCTGGGGAGAGAGAGAGAGAGAGAGACTGGCTGGGGAGAGAGAGAGAGAGAGAGACTGGCTGGGGGACAGAGAGAGAGAGAGAGGGACTGGCTGGGGAGAGAGAGAGAGAGAGAGACTGGCTGGGGGAGAGAGAGAGAGAGACTGGCTTGGGAGAGAGAGAGAGAGAGACTGGCTGGGGGGAGAGAGAGAGAGAGAGAGACTGGCTGGGGGGAGAGAGAGAGAGAGAGAGACTGGCTGGGGGAGAGAGAGAGAGAGAGAGAGACTGGCTGGGGGGAGAGAGAGAGAGAGAGAGAGACTGGCTGGGGGGAGAGAGAGAGAGAGAGAGAGAGAGACTGGCTGGGGGGAGAGAGAGAGAGA